>JAQZBX010038912.1:0-23235 GCA_029593785.1 Cabassous unicinctus
TTTCTTTTACCAGGAAGTCCCGGGGATCCAACCCAGGTCCCTCCATATGGCAGATGGACACCCAACCATTTGAGCCACATCTGTCCCCCCTTTTGAAATAATCTTAAGCCCTTATATAAAACAATTTCCATTTAACATTATTAGTAAGAACTGCTTAATAATGGTTTTGATCAAATGCAGGTGCAGATACCAGATAAATAGGAAAAGGGCAGGGGGAAGTCATCTTTAAAAGAGAATAACAATAAAACACACAGAGGTGGGTGAGTAGAGAAAATCCCTAATAGAAGAAAAGGCAGTTAATTACAGAACTGTCTAAAATCAGTGGCAACGTGTGAGGGTATAAAAATTCTCTTTTGTACTTTTGAAAGGAAGCAAAACACAAGAACAAAAAATCTGAAAATAAATGGAGACTTTAGATAAGTTCTAACACAGAATACTGTCAGAGAGATCAAAAGCCAGAGGCAAGAGGCTTACAAGGACTTTCAACACCAGCTGAAAGTCAGTTTAGAGCCAGGACTGTGCTTCCTCCCTGGGAAGCTTGAACTCTGTTTTTAAAAAAATTCAAAATAAGGTATTTCTATTTTAATACAGGATGATAAACTGGGTTACATTTATTGGCAATTGATACTTATTAGATTGGTAAATAAATAGAGCATCTAAATGTATTTCCTTAATTCTTGCACTAAATTTTGTTTATTTGTATAGTATTTGCTATCTAGGCTTTTATCTTTCAAAAAATATTTTTATACACTAAACATAACTGAGTCAAAGTAGTATGTTTCTCAATTGATGACACCAGTGGGTCATGATATTCGAATCTGGCACCAGAAGTAATGGTGTATCTTAGTTACCTAACTATACATAAAGTGCTAAAAGAGAAATAGATGTTTGAAGTATAACCTTTCAAATTTAACAGCCAATATTTTCTGTAGAAAAATAGGGACTAGGAAAAACCTATATGAACCTGTGTGTGTGTGTGTGTGTGTGTGTGTGTGTGTGTGAGAGAGAGAGAGAGAGAGAGAGAGAGAGAGACAGATAGACAGAGAGAGAGAGAGAGAGGAGGAAGAGAGGAGAGGAGAGAGGGAGACAGAGACAGAAAGATGAAAGAACAGGGGCTGGATTCTGAGACCTTGGGTGGCAATGTGCTCTGACCTTAAGAAAGGCCTCCTTTTGTTCCAAATGTTTGCTGATGAGTGGAATGACATGGTCGATCTCTGCTGCTGGCCCCAGTTTATCTCGTCCACCACACCAGTCTTCATCTCTCCGGTATTCTTGTTCCAAGCTCTCCAGGACACTACATACCTAATGAATTGTGGAGGAAAAGACTCAATAAATTCATCAGTTGGGAGGTATTTTCTGAGAACCTTCAGCTGACAGCCCTACACAGGACTGGAGCTCAGGAGACAGATTTTGACTGAGGATATGGGGATTTTGGAGTTACTTTCTTACTGTCAATGGCTGAAGGCTGAAATTATGGGGGCTTGATGACTTCACCTAGAGTAAGAACGGAGCAGACACTAGGATTTTGGGGGGTTTAAAGTATGCACATAAGTGTGTGTGTACACTATATTCCTATAGCCTCACAATAACCTGTAAATTAGTTGGAACAAAAAAAATTGTACTTGACTTGCCCAATAATCTGAATTAGCTCCACAGTAAGTAGCCTCAAGCAAAGGTAAAGAAAAAGTTGCCTATGGAGTATGATCTATAGGGTCGGAAATAAAAGTCACATTTTTCCTCCCCTGAGGGAAAATGCTCTGGCAAAAATGTCTCAACGTCCTACTATAAAGCATTCACATGTCCAGGCTTTCTATTGTAAAATGTGAATTTCCTTCAGAGGGATAACAAATTTGGGATGGCCAAAAAAATCTTCAGCATCAGTTCCAAAGATGCTGAGAGGTCATGTTAAATGTCCTCACAAATGATCTCCCAAACAGCAAAAGCATTTTGAAGGGGGCTTGGAGGGAAAGGTAGGTTGGGTACCACAGTGAGACACCCAGGGCAGTCTAGTATCAGGGGAACCGATGACTTGGGGAGGACACGTAAAACAGATACCCATATTCCTATACTTTCTCTCAACTGGACTTTGATTACTTGCTTGGATGTGGCAGCAGGGGATAGTAGCTGCAACTCAATCCTTGGCCTCCCCTGTCTGGGAATGTCATTCCTTTGGATGAAGGGTGTGACTTTGGGAAGGACATTCACTGAGTGATGAACCAATCCTCAGTGTGCTGAAAGATGTCCCAGGCAGAGCACCCTCACAGTCCAGACATGCTTCCCATGTCATGTGAAGGCTTGCCCCTGAACTCCAGTTGACTTCTCTGGTTACATCTGTAGTACCATGTACTGCTCTTTATCCAAAGCAAGAAAATGCGTAGGCAGGCTCATGACTTGAGATAAAGCAGATAATAGACATGTAAAAACTTAAAAAAAAAAGTTACATGAGACCTTTCCCATCATAATACTGGACTTAAGACCAACCAGTTTGTGAGCTAGAAGGAATCAAGAGATTATCAAGTGTAAATCCCTTCATTTAATGGGCAAGAAGAAATCCAGAGAGGTAAAGTGATCTTGGGCAGGTCAGCTGAGGGTCCTATCTTCTGACTCTTAATCAGTCCTCTGTCCCCTTCAGCATCTTGATCCATCTCAATTTCAAATTTGTGTCATGATGTTAGACAGCGATTAAGCCTCAGTTATCCCTATGGATATTCAGTTGTCCAGCACCATTTGTTGAAGGCTTTTCTTTCCTCATCAAATTGCTTTGCGAAAAATCAATTGACTGTATATGGAACTCTCTATTCTGTTCCATTGGTGTATATATCTATTCTTAAACCAATACCATTCTGTCTTGATCATTGTAGCATTAAAATTAGTCTTAAAATCAGGTAGTGTAACTCCTCTAACTTTGTTCTTCTTTTTCAAGATTGTCTTGGCTATTCTAGGTTCTTTAAATTTTCATACAAATCTTAGATTCAGCTTATCTATTTCTACCAAAAAATGTCTGCCAGGATTTGATTGGGATTGTGTTGAATTTACAGATCAATTTGGGGAGCCTTTTAGTATCTTAGGCTGCTGCTCTCACTTTGTGACCATCAAAGGCATCAAGTTTCTGAAATAACAGAAAGGATGCCTGGAAGAAGGTGCAGGTCCTGTAACATGTCTCAGGGCTATTTGATAGGCATGTTATATTTGCTCTGAGGCTGGACTTTCCCATGGTCCTTATAAGTCACCCAAAGGAGAATGATTCTCTGATCTATTTCTACCAAGGAACAATTCAAATGAGGAAACCATTTACACTGAATATAATTACTCCTGCTAGAAACCTCTATTTCATGGGAAGAATTTAATAACAGCACCCAAATCATTTAAGAAATCCTCCTAGCCCTTGTACATATTGCTGGACAGATGTCATGGTAATGAGTATGCATCTTTGTGGCCCTACTCTGTGCATCGCTTGCCTTTTCTCCCACATCTGCACCATATTTCTAATTAGGCTCTTAGTTCCTCAGGGACAGAGAGCTGTCTCTTTCATTAGATTAGATGCCCCATGAATGAAAGAGTTTTATGTTTTTTAAGTAATGCACAATGCCTGATTGTGGTAGATAATTTTTTAGTAAATATGCATTCTCCTCTCTCAACTTCCATAGGAGGTATATATGTCCCTGCCTCATTGATGCTGGCGTGGTCACGTAACTTGTTTTGGCCAATGGGATGTTAGAGAATGTGACACAAGCAGAGGTTTGAAATGTGCATGCATGGTAGATATGGTGCTTTTGTACTCCTGCTCTTCACCATAAGAAAAAACAGGCCTCAAATAACTGTTGGTAAAGGAGAATGAGAGACACAAGAACAGATCTAGACCCAATCTGCTGCTTGGAGCCTAGCTCTGCCAATCTCAGCTTAGCTCACCTGAATCCATTAAGCGAAAAATTAAAGCTTATTGTATTATACCACTGAGTTTTAGGGAAGTTTGTTATACAGCATTATTGTGGCAATAGCTGACTGATAAGACTGCTCAAATCTAGCATTTAGCATATACCCAAGTTCTACTCCAACATCTCAATATAGGATCTGATGAGTCTGAGAGGTTTATGAGAAGCAAACTACATGGTCTCTGTCATGGCTTGAAGTTATGTACCCGCCCCCCATGTTTTTAATCCATTCCTGTGGGTGTCAACCCATGGTAAATAGGACCTTTTGACAAGGTTAGTTCAGTTAAGATGAGGCCCAACTGAATCAGGATGGGTCATAATCCTATTACTGGAAGCCTTATAGAGAAGGCCACAGAGAGAAAGCAAATGGGAAAAAAGCCAGAAGCAGGAAGTCAACAGAACCCAGAGGAGAAAGGAAAAGACATCACCATGTGTATTGCCAAGTGACCAAAAAGCCCAGGACCAAGGATTGTCCACAGCTAGCCCCAGAACACCACAGTCTTTGGGTAGAAAGTATTGCCTTGCTGATGCCTCAATTCTGGACTTCTAGCCTCAAAACTGTGAGCCAATAAATTCCCATTGTTGAAAGCAACCCATTTTGTGATATCTGTTTTAGTGGCTGGGAAACTAATACAATCTTCTGCTCTAATGGAAATGATTATAGAGAAATCAGCTGTGGTGGTTCCACCAACCATTCTCCTGTTCTTAAAGGTTATTACTGAGAAGACTGGCTTCTTGCTGAAGTAGGTACTCAAATTGGCTGAGCAAGGCAGGAAGTAGTCCTCCATTAGCCTTGGCCCTACACGTCCCATATTCCTTTCTCTCACCTGCTCAGAAGTTTTGTAAAAGGCCACAGAGGCGTTGACCAGTTTTAGCCTGTCTTCCATCTTCAGCATGAGCTGCTGCCAGTGGAGGGCCACCTTCTCCGCACATTCCCGGATGGCGTCGGCGTCGTAGTGGCCGGCCTGGAGCAGCGCCTCAGCTTTCTGCTGTACCTGCAGGGCACTCTGGTGCGTCTTCTGCAAGGAAGTGGCATGAAAGAGGGACTGGGCACGAAGGGAGGAGAGAGAGGTCCGTGGGAACGACCCAGGCGTGGTATGGGAAGGGGTGGAGTGAGGCGTGAGTGGAAAGATGCAGAAAAGTTAAAGAGCTTTAAATGATGGATTCAAACATTTTGTCATGATGATCAATACATTGTTTTTAAAGCATATTTTAAAAAGAATAGCATACATTTTCATTAACTAATCTCTCAGAACCCTGACTCCTGCCCATACTTCTTTCTCTTCTACTTGCATCACCCTGGGTTTTAAGGAGAGTTCAGTTTCTGTGGCAGAGAAACAGTAATTGTACATAAATCTATTCCCTGATTGGTCCATAAATTAGTTGTTTCCTTTTCAAATCTAATCATAGAATTGTTCATCATTTTGAGTTTTTAAAAGAAGTTATTGCTGCTGCTCCTTTTTAAATTTTTTTTATTTTAAGGAGGTATCGGGAATAGAACCCAGGACCTCATACATGGGAAGCAGGCACTCAACCATTGAGCTACATCCCCTCCCCAACAAGAGTTGGTTTTTTCATTTGTTTATTTGTTTTTTATATTTAGGAGGTACCGGGGGCCTCATATGTGGGAAGCAGCGTTCAACCACTTGAGCTACATCCACTCCCAACTGCAGTTCCATTGTAAAGATCAAATAAACACAAAAGAAAATCTCCACATCAAAGAAAGATCTCCATGTAACAAATGTAATCATTTTAAACATTAATAATTAGTTGAAAAGGATTCCAGTAGGAGTGAATTTGGTAGATTAATAAAGTTGAAGAGTAGCATCTCACATAATCTCTTCCTTATCCCACCAAGGGAAAAGAACTATATTTTAGATAATTCAGTTTAACACATAATCCCCCTATCATTTACATTTGCCCTTAAGATACTGTATATATATATGCAAAGATATAAACATATATATATATATATCTTTGCTGTTGTTGTTGTTAGAAGGTTTATTTTCTTAATGTGTTTTGTGGTTTGTATTCTCTGAGTTTACATTAACCGCAAAAGCTAATCCATTCAGCCTCCCTCCTTTCAACTTTTAACTCTCCTTTATTGCCTCCTCATTCACCATTTACTCTCATTCCAGACTGCAGTCTACTCACTCCTACTTATTTTGCCCAGTCTATTGACCACCTTCTGGCTTCCCTTCCCTTTCTCCTGAATCTGTACTTGGTGTTAACTATGTTAGCACAACCTCCTCTAGCAGCCCCAACTTGTTTGTTCCCTTGCCTTTCCACTGAGTCAGTCCTCAATCCTGATGACCATATCAGCATTTGGGTTCCTAACTGTTGAACACTGCTGGAGGAAGTCAACTAATGAGCAGAAATGATCCACTGAAAACACTTGGCTTTCCTTCTCTGTTTTATTTATTTATCTTCTTTTCCTGTCTCCTAAATGTAGTTACCTCAAGGTTGGTTCTTGGATTTTTGCTCACATCTTCAGAGTCTAACTATTCTCTTGGCTTTTATTTATCAGCTCTTTGAAGATGACTCCCCATTCTATATCTCCAGCCTGACTTCTTAGCCTCATCTTTAATTGTCTTCAGATGTGGAGGTAATCTACTTGCCACATACCTCATCCTAGGTTAGCAGCACTGATTCCATCAATCTAGCTGTCTGCCCCATGTTAGCCCCTTCCAAAGATATATTCTCAGTATAAGATGATCTTCCCAGAGAGAGGATGAACCTTCTCCAGTGAATATAAATCTTCATTGCCCTAGCAGAGCCTCCTCCTTCCTTACAGACATCACTTCAAGTTCTGCATCTAGAACTAAACTTACCCACTCTCTAAAATAGTTTCTCCACTGTAGTCTGCCATTTCTATTGATGGTGCCCTCCTTCTCCTAGACACCTTGACATCATTCTTGGCTCCCCAAATCCTAGTCCAGCCCTCACTACTTCATATCTAGCCTGCTGGGTGGTCACCTAACCAGTCTCCTTGCCTTCCACTTCTAATCCTTACATTCTGTCCAATTAACTTAATTCTCTGTAAGCAGGAGTTTTTGGATTAAGTGACTTCTAATATCGCTTTTAGTTTTAAAGTTTGGATTTTATGCCATAAACATATTCTTTCTCTCAATTCAAATGCCTTCAGTGTTCATTCTATGAAATGAAGTTAAGTTTTGGAGGCTGGCATTAAAAGCCCCCAACAATGTGGACCCAAACTACTTTTCCAACATTCTCACCTATTATTTCTTTACAAAAACCCTTTGAAAACATACCATGGACTGTCTTACTTTTGCTGCCTTTCATTCTCCCTGCCTTTAATAAACGTCCCTTAGTCTCTCCACATATGTTCCAGTCTTCCTTTGAGGCTCAGCTCAAGTACACCCTCTTTCAATGAGGCCTTTCCCGACAGCCTGAGATTCACTGAAAACTAACCTCTTCTAATCCCTATATCACTCATTTAACATTTGGCCAATTCTGCTCACTTAGACTGCGAAACTCTCAAGGCAGGGACTGTTTTAAAAATCATTTTAATAGCTGTCATTTACCCAGTAGCCTATATTGGGCACTGTGCTTATGTATATTTTTTCTAGTTTTCACAATATTACTATAAGGTGGATATTATTATTCCCATTCCATAGCTTAACAAACTGTGTCTCAGGCTGGTTAAGTGACTTGTCCAAAAGTGTGCAAGCAAGGACATATTGAAATCAGGAATAAGACTTAAGTCTGACCTATTTCCAAACCTGTGCTCTTTCCACTATATCACACCATGTCATTTTATCTTTGACAATTAGAATAGTATCTACAGTATCTCATTCAGAGGATGTGTTCACTAAATGAGCACTAGCAATTATGATAATTATTTGGTCTCTCCTCAATAGGTAAAACCAGCATAACTGTCATCATAAACCGGTTATTATAACTTTCTTTCTAGAAGACTAGCTTTAATTTACCCCTAACTTTTGCTACATAAGAAATCTTCTTCCTAATTCCTTATCTCATTATCATCCAATAGTCCTGAAATCTACCCCCTTTTCCAAAATGATAGACTCTTATCCATATGCCATGATCTTGACTTTGCTAAGTTTAGGTCATTATTTTACATTTATTTCTACATTTTCTAGTCTTATTGAGTACTATATCTTTAAGACATGGATTGTCAAGGATATTCATATTTAGTAGGAATATACAGAAGAAAATTAAACTAAATCAATTGAATTTATTATCCAGATTTAACTAATTTTTCTAGCATAATGCTTATGCTTAAAATGCATAAGAATATTTCAAATAAAAATGAATTTTAAAATTGAGCATATCTCTATGAGGGTCACAGTTCCTGAAGATACATCAGCCACAACATCTTGGATACTAACAAATAACAATCTAGGTTTGCTTGATAAAGCCATGCTTTGTCTGGGTGCCGTGCACCATTCTTCATTCTGAATGGTTTTGGCGAAATTTTCCAGAACCCAGGCTACTTCAGGTAAAAAGTCTGACCTTCCTTGGACATACCAAAGTCTTTAATCTAATGAGGCTACCCAAGCTAGTGTAAGCAGACATCCTGGTGCCAGCATAAGCCATAGCTATTTTATTTTCCCTTCTGGAACCAAGGGTTCTTCCAAGGTGCCAAGTCATCAAAGTAGGCTCACCGTCAGCAATCATTATAAAGACCTTAAGTAACACTGTCAAATGGCCCACAGACACTCCTTCAAGTTGCTTAAAGCCTCCCTGATGTAGAACTTGGTCCTAAAAAGACACATTTGAGAGGAACATAAGGCCACCTGGAGAAGGAGCTTCTGTTGAAATTCTGGTTCTGTTCTCTTTGCTATTCTAGCATGCTGCTAGCTCCTGCCTACCCTCCATTCCTCAAATCTTCTAGAAATCCTCTCCGCTCTGCCATGTCCTCTTGGGACCATATACGCAAATCCTACAGGGGTCTGTATCTAAAAATCAATTCCAAGAATATTTGATCAAATTGTACCCATATAGAAATCCAGAACTGACTAAAATACTCATATGCTTAGTGAGTCCCTATTTTGTAAGAATGTAAAAGCATCTAATATGAATTTATACATACTGCATATAGAGTCATGTGGAATTTAGTCATTTCAGTAGCACTGCTAGTGCTTTTACTATTTCCTCCAGTGTATTGAGATGCTCACATGTGTCATGGAAGTTGGTTTTATGTGCCTAACATTTGACTAAGAGAATGAAAATTGAATTACATGACAGAGCAGGTAAACCTTCCCATTCAAGATAAATAAGAAGGAGATGCCTTCTCCCTGCTCAACATCCCTTGCAGCTTCATACCATCTCTCTAGGCTGACTGTCCAGCCTTCATTCTCTTCATGGCTGCCTATGCCTCTTTGTGGGGCCTTGACCACTATATACCTGATTCTTGATGGTAACTCTGATCCTGGTTTTTCCTCTATAGTAAAAGGACCCTACCACTGTCATATTTGTGTGTGTCAGAAAACTGCAATAGAGACAGCTGATAATAAAATTTCTCTCCTTTGTTAATTCCTCCTTAGAAAATGATTTGAAAATAGTGTGTGCAATATACAGTCTATTTTTAATCTCAGATGCCACACAGTACTTCTATCACTAGTAATGGTTCTTAAGAAGATACCAAGCATCTTATAAAAACATGCCATTTACTTTAATGTTATGTTTACACATACAAGATGGTTTCTGGAAAATTAAATGGTCCGATTCAATTAACACTAGCTTAAAAATGGCTAGCAATCAGTTGATTATAGGATTAAAAGGCGGTTGAAATTGTATTATTTCTCCATAATTGTTATGAAAATTCTCATTAACCACTTTTTAGTAGAAGATAACATCTTTACATTTCTTACACACTCAGAAGTTGGTTGAGTTTTACACTGAACCACAAGGAATGAGTGTCCTTAAAGTTTTCACTCTTTATCTCTTCTCCATTTGGTACTGAACTTATTTTATTTTTAATATAGTTCCCATGTCCTACTTCTTAAGTCTTTTTTCCACAACACTCCAAAGCAATCAGCTCAAGTCTCTTTGGGAAGGAGAATGGTCTAATGGAAAGGATAATTAAAAGCATTATTTGAAGTCAGAAAAATTTTTATTATATTATGATAAGTGAAGTTTTATTTTAAAACAGCCTTTTAAAAAGTTCCAGTTGATGAACTTCTGTTAGCAGTTTATTCTTTAAATATGACTTCTATCACCATTACTGAACTATTTTCAGTGAGGCAAACTCTCTGGGGCAATCTGCTCCAAAGCTAATTGTCCTTGTTAAAATATTTTACCTAGCTAAATGTTAAAGGTATGGAAGTGTAACATAGAAGAAAACATTCATGTTTGCAATGTATTTGTCTTCCTAAACTAGGCTTCCTTGGGGGCGAGGACCCCCTGCATTTGCTTCCCCATCAATTCATGGGTGCTAGGGAGGCTGCCTGGATCACTTCAGTTAAAAGTGTAAAGACTTCACTACTTGAGAGGAACCTCATACCTCAGGGAATCGGCCTGCGTGAGGTACAGAGCAGAAAGGGGAAGGGAAGACAGTGCAGCCAGATTTGGGTATTACCTCGATGGCCAGTTGGAACTGCTCGTGCTCCCGCTGCAGTTGCTCAGCTTCGGACAAAGAGCTGGCATTGACCAGGCTGGCGTTGAGCATTGACTCCCCGTTGCGGATCCATCCCAGGACCTAGAGAGTGGGGACAAGCACACAGGTGAATGGTTTTCTACAGCTGTTGCCTTCTCTGATGGATGCTTCAGTCAAAGAACTAATTAGCCTTTATTCATGATTGGAGAGAGGACAGGGAGGGCCTGGGTAATTAAAATGGCTATCACCCCAATCTTACCTTGTACCTTGTATCACAAGGTACTTATTTTGTGTGCCAATTTCATTCCCAGCTTCAGCTTTTCTTTCCTATCCTCATCACTCCTCTGTCCCAATTTTCTCACCTACTTAAATGTTACTTTATCTGGTTATATTGTATATAAGCTGCTGAAATTCTTCCTGGAACATAGAATGTATAAATAAATAAAGTCCATTTGGCAGAATCCTTTTCTCTTTTTTTAATACCCTCTTAAAACATCAACAATTTCTTGAAATCTTCCATTACTAATGACTCCAGTTAGAAACAATCTCTTCCTCATCTAGAATATTCATACCACTTTGTATTTTCCACCTTTGTGGCACTCACCATAGACTACCTTGTTCGGTTATTCCTACTATGTTTCATCTCTGCCCACCCCCCCCCCCAGCATGTAAACTCCCTGAAGACTGGGGCAACATATAAGTCATATTTTAATATCATACAGTACCTAGCGCAGTACCTTGCATATGATTGATGTGCAGAAATGTTTTTCAAAGAGTGAGGAATTATCTATGGAGATTCCCAAGTCATACCTGAGCAGTGGGTCCAACCTCCTCTACCTTGCAAAATAGCCAAGACTAGACAGATTTGAACTTTAGCAGGCAAACAACCCAAAGGGAGGAGGAAAGAGAAAGAAAAGCAAAGTAGCATGAATAATCCACACACTGGATCATCGGAAAAGGGGTGAATGAATTATAATTGACTTAAATTAGTTTGAGGCTATGGTTAGGCTGAATACAATTTCCAGATGATCTTACTTAGTGCTGGGGACAGGAAACCCAGTCAGGGAATATTAGAATAGAAGACACAATTGGCACTATCTAGAGTCCTATGTGCAAGGGAGATGCAGCACTCATCCAGCTAATAGTCATTGCAAATAATCAAACTAGAAGAGTCAACCTCTGAAGCTCTACCTAGCATCTGGTCATCAGAAAATTGATTTTTTAAATTTTATTGGTGAACCTGAGAGTTTGCTTGGAGAAGAAATGAATTTTTTTCTGAAATTTCAAGGTCAGTAAATACTATCCATCTGCTACCTCGAAGCAAAGTAGAAGCTATCACAGTCTGTTTGAGATTTGCCTTGGAATTCTTTCTCCCCTCAACTTCCTCATGTTGCACAATGAGAAAAGACTAAGCCCTGTCTCATACTCCATAATCCTCATAGGCATCTGTCAAATTTCCTCTCTGGACAGAAAATGACTGATGCCATATTGTGCTTTGATAACATGGGGGAATAAATCCTGCTGAAGCTAGGCTATTTGGATTGAGATGTTAATTCATGGCCAGTCTGGCAGATTGTGGATGAGGTGCCAATGTGTAAAGCAATTAGTTGTAGGAAATAACTGCTTAGAGTCTATGTGTGAAATCCCCAATGCCACTGGTGTACTGTGGATGGCTAGCTAGAAGTGCTAATGAATATGAAAAGCTGCCTATATGTTCTGGTACATGCATACACAGATTACATGCCCAAATGCTTCATCTTTTTGGAAAATGGAGCTCCCAGTGTATATTTTTGAACTATATAAGGACTTCTGCCATGATTAATTGCATTTTTCTTGGTTTGGAGATTCATTTAAGGGTGTTAAAGAAACATTTTCTCCATGTATATCACAAATCAATGTGAACAGGGCAATTTGTCTCTGGGCTTCCTGAGTATTGCTGGAATCATTTTCTCTCAAGTTTCTGCCAACTGGAAATACCAGTTATAGCTCTAGTGGTGGGAATCTCCATTTTCCAGCTTTTCCATTTGGAAATATCATGGATTTCAGTCTACACTTCTTTCATTAAGTCAGGTCATATCCTTGTTCATTTTTATTTCCCAAATGTTACTTAGGTTTAGCATTCCAGGACTTTCAAGTAGGACAGTGTGATTTTTTGGAAGATAAAAATGCACGATAGTTTAGAAACCTGGCTTAGGTCCAGGGGCTGGGATGGATCCCTATGGATGAGTCAGTTTTGGAAGCAAAACTTGACTAGTATAAAAAGAACACAAAATTTGAAGTCAGAATACCCAACTTTACTTTCTTAGCAAAAAACACTTAACTCTTCTGAATCTCAATGTTGTCATCTTTAAAATAAGGAGAATAGTACCTTTGCTTTATGCATTACAGAGTTGATGCAACATAGTGTTAAATGCAAAGCCTGATGATGATGATGGTGGTAATGGTGTTGGTGATTTTTAGTTTTGGAGCAAAGCTGGGTAATTCTGTGATTCTTCATTTATATCTTTCTCAGTGAGAAGAGAAAGAATTTAGGAGGATTGAATTTTATTCAAGTAATTATCAGCTTACTGGTAAATTCTGATATAACATCTCAGCTGTTTTGTCTTCATCATTCTTTTTACTCGACCACTGACAACTCTTGTATAATTTACTATTACTAGGGTCCTTTATATCCCTGGTTCATAAAACTGGTGGTTTACATGGGGTAGTAGAAAAAATATTGTAACAAAAATGAGGAAATGTTGGTTTTACTAATCATTAGCTTTGTGACCTTGGAAACATCACTTAATCTCTCTGAGGTTCAGTTTTCTCGTCTGTAAAATGGCTACACTTTCCTCAACTAAGTCACAGGATAAAAATCAAATAAAATAATTGAAAGTATTTTGAAAATCATAAAAAGTTACCCATAAAATAAATAATTTATGTTGATCCAACATCTTGGGAAACCGTTTACCTAATGGGTTGGACAACCTTTAAAGTTTACTTCCAGTGCTAACCTTACACACTTTTTTCAAAATTAGAAGAGTGTCCCTATAACCATAGGACACCAGAAGAAGTTCTGTAGGAATGAGGAACTAGAAGAGTATTGCCACTTGGGGACTTCAGAGCTAAGCTGAACAGAGAGGGAGGGGACTGAAAATTGAGATCTACTGCTTCCTCGGTCTAAGGAGCTGGGAGAAGAAAGGATATGGGTAACTGGACATGGATATCTACAAATGACAATGCCATCTAAACTGGGCAGCCAGATCCTGTAACCATGTAGGCTGAGGAAGTTGCCTGCATATGGATGTGTTCTTGATGTTATACCTACAATAAAGGTATTAGGTTGCACTCAAGATAATTTATTCCAAGGCTCGCTGTTGTAGATGACTTATCATGAGAGAGTAATTTCTGAAACTCTGGCCACAGGAAAAATCACCAGCTTCTCAGATGGTAACAGGGATACTGTCATATTTCCAGCTTTCCTAGTTTTAGAACTCTATGATTTATAAGACTGTAATGTTCATCCTTCATGGTTTTATAGACGGTGACCATATGTCCTCTTAATTATTTCCACTTTGAAACAAAAGGATGGTACTTGTCCCTTTGGATGACACTCTTTTGGATTTACCCCAACTCCTTTATAACTTTTATGTACAGTAAAAAGAACTAAAAACAGTATTCTTGACAAGTGTATGAGGACAGAACAATATTTTCTCCTTTGTTTTAAGTGTCCATCTTAATCATAGGCAATTTTTTGGCCAGCATTTGGTCCAAAGGGGCAAATTAAGCCAATGTCTTTAAAAGACAAGTAAGTATGATATCTTTCCTCATAACATAGAGCCCCAACATTTTATAAATCCATTTTGGCCTATTTTCTGTTAAATGCACTGCTCTGAAGAAATACATATGGAAATTCATTGTTTTATGCACATTAAACAAGTTTTTAAATCTTCCTGAATGATCTAATAGATGTGAGGTCATTTTGATCAGAGTAGTAATTTTCCTGGAAAGCAAAGAGAGCATTCTGTGGGGTCCAGAGAGTAATCTGAACTATTTTTCTGGAAAAAAGGGGGGCATCTGTGTGGTCTAGGGCCCTGTACTACAGACTGTAATCAGAGGTATTGGGCCATTTATCGTAGATACAAAGTCCTATGAAATCTCTCAGAGAGAAAATCAGTTGCATTAATCAATTTCATTTGTTCTGAATTCTTAAAATAATTTATAGTCTAATTTCTGTGGCTTTCTCACTCTTCACAGCTTCAACATAATTGTGGTATAACTACACTTAAGGTTATGATGGCCACCCAGTCAAATCTAAACCTTTAATCTATGAGCTCTAACAACCAAGCTATATAATAATCGCATTATTGTCTTCTCTCTTTCTGTCCCCATTAATGGCATTTCGATTAAGGTGTCTTTTTTCTTTCTTTCTTTTTACTTCTTTTGAGAGTATATTCAAAAAAGAAACTCTCAAGCTTTTGTCTAAATTTAGCCTTACTGATCAATACTGACATCTAAATTAACTCCCTCTTTCCAAGTGTCAACAGCTTCCAAATCAATATTTCCTGCTCCACCAATTTCCATCAAACACAAATGCCTTCTCTGAAACTAGACCAGACGACTCTCTAAAGAATAAGTGCCACACTGACAAGGAAAACAAGTCTGTCTAACGAGGCATGGTGGCTTAACCAAGCAGCACTCCCTTGGTACCTCAAAGGACTGCTGTCCTTTGCAAAGGCCTTCATGGGTTTCCTAAGTAGTCTGACTCAAACAATCCTGCACAGTTTTGAAATGCAATTCCACTGTATGTCATTCTCACCATGGTGGGGAGAAGACATTTTCTCACCACCACAGAAGACTTATTTTTTTGCCCTCCAACTCAAAAATGACTGACTGGGAATATGTACAGATTATAGTCAACCTTGGATTATTCATATACAGATTACTTACTTCTCTGTTTGACAGACTGTCTATAAGCCCAGCCACAAGCCCAAAAGAATGTGTACTTAGAGAATGAAAATTCATTTTCATTTTACTATCAGCCAAGGTAAACATAATTAGGGAGGTTATTCTACTGTTGATGCTGCAGCAAAATAAATACATAAGTAAAATTTAAAATTAGGAACAAAAGCAACATGATATATTTTATTTCAAATCAAACAGGAGTGATTTTCCTGTTATCTGTTTTGTTCAGACCAGAGTTTTTTTGATTTAGGAGGTCGGAGCTCAAGGTTTAGCTAATTAGTCAAGAGGCCTCGGGAAGCACTAAAGCTATGGAGTCTCAGTTTCTTCATTTGTAAAATAAGCATAACAGCACTTTTCTCTATGGACCTGTTTTACACTTAAAATGAGATTATAAAAGAAAAGCACTTCTCCTATGAAAACAAAGTACTATCATTACTGCTAAAAGTTTTCATAATTGTGTATACTCATTATGGCTCTCAGCCTGCTAGGATTTTTATTATGATCCAGTGAATAAAAAATATCTCCAGAGATTTAAGTGTAACCCCAATGCAATGAATCAGCAAACAATCTGTTTCTGGCCTTGCTTGGGGCTAGGTGATTTCATCTGAACTGAATATAGATCTTTAGCACATCCTGTGTAGGCTCTGGCTGAGCACAGATTGGAAGAAGAGAGGAGAGGATCATTTTTCCCATTACAATAAATAACAATATAATAAATAAAACATGAGTGTTAGCAAGTAATATGCCGAATAGAAGGAACCAAACAATAATTAAATTTAAAAATGACATTTATTTTGTTCCTTGTGCTAAATTATTAGATTTAAATCAAATCTAAAGGCTCTAGTATGCACTGCATATAAAAGAAAAGGTTTACATGCTTGGGATTGCTTGGGAGAGTGTGAAGCAGAGAGTGACATGGAACTTCCCCTACCAGGAAGTCCTCCTGGACCTATGGAGAGTGGTGTGTTCTTTCCTTGGTGTGACCATTGCCTGGTGACCTTACTAAGCTTCAGTGGTCTCATCTGTAAAATGGAGTAATATCTGCTTCGGAGAGTGTTTGTGAGGACTGATCAAGATGTATGTGAAGGAGGTGAGAAGGGTCAACCTGTGTCCTGGGGTTCTTTGGGGGCAGAGGAATCTTGAAACTATGGATTACCCATGGATGCTTTGAAGAATGCTTTAGGTGTGTTTTTCTGGAGGCTCTGCAATAACTACCCTAAAAATTTTAATTATTTGCCTCTATAGAATATGAATGTGTTCAAGTAGTCATGAGGTGTTGTCTCAGTGGGTGGAGACCCACACAATAACCAAAAGAATATTGAATTCCTATCCCGAGGAGTCCTGTTACATTCTCTAATAGAGTGGCAAGAATCCCTAGAGTACATAGGCAGTGCCTAGCGAAAGAGGACAGACCAGTATGGCAGGCTCTTGATATTGATGCTTGTGCTTATGAACCTTGCTCTTGTGAAATTGAAACTTAGCCTCGAATTATATAATGCCCAAGAGTTACCTCCTGAAAGCCTCCTTGTTGCTCTAATGTGGCATCTCTCGAAGCCAAACTCAGCATATAAACTCACTACCTTCCCTCTGGCATTGGACATGACTCCTGGGAATGAGCCTCCCTGGCACTGAGGGATTATTACCAAGTGCCAACTAGTGATGCATTTGGAAAAAGACTTTGACCAAAAGGGGGAAATATTAAAACAAATGAGTTTTTATGGCTAAGAGATTTCAAAGTGAGTCAGAATGTCATTCCAGAGGTTATGCTTATGCACGTCTTAGGAGGATCTCACTGACTGCCGCAGTAAACAGTGTCTCAAGCAGGGGTGCTCCTGAAGGCTCTAGAGACATCTAGACACTATAGGCAGGGCAGACAATCCCAGGAATTTGGCACCTTGTCAGTGGGCCTTACCTTGGAATATATGAGAACCTATTCCCCCAATGTATCAGAGCCAGACTCATTTACAATTTTCCTACACATGGTTCTAATGCCCCTTTTTATTTGAACCTATATTTAGCACTATACCTGTTAAATATGTGTCCCAGAGACTTAAATCTTTTGGCTGTTCATATGCTGGTTGAGCCCTGAATATCAGCAGAGTTGCAGCCAACACCTACCCTCCAATTCATCGGACTCACCTAGGACAACTAACAAAAGGATAATGATGGACAACACCGATCCCCCAAAATAGAGAGTATCTAGAACTGCAAGCAAGACAGTTCCATCCATCTGCCCCATGGGATCTAAGCCCTCTCTAAATCAGGGCAGAGTGGGCACCACCATCCCAAAATCCTCAAGATTGAGGAACAAACAAACATAAGGGGGGAATGCAACTATGGACTAAAATAGGCTTATTATTATTCTAGTAATGAAGAACTTGTAACACTGATATAAAGGCAGTGGTCACCAGAGGTTCTGAGGGGAGGGAGAGGTAAGAATAGGTGCAACATGGGGTATTTTGGGGACACTGGAATTGTTCTTCATGACATTGCAATGACTGATACAGGCCATTAAACATTTTGTCAAAACCTATAAAATTGTGTGGTTCAAAGTGTAAACTACAATGTAAACTATAGACCATGGCTGGTAGCAATACATCAATATATGTTCATCAATTGTAACAAATGCACCACACTAATGAAAGATGTTGTTAATGGGGAAAGGAGAGGGAAGGGGAAGGAGTGAAGTATATGGGAATCCCCTATATATTCGATGTAACATTTATGTAAACTAAAGCTTCTTTTTAAAAAAAGTTTTTAAAAATTCAATGTATTGTAGAACAAGGTGAAGCAACTCCCTGTCATTTGGAAAGGATGAGATGAAAAGGAACCTTAGTGATAATTTTGATGTCTGCAAGATTTTGTACCAGTGTATGGGATTATCGGTGACACCTTCATTGCAGAAAAAGCCACCTGGGGCTTTCACTGGCGGCAACTGAGAACTAATCCTTTCCCATCTCTTAGATGTCATCCATGAAGCTCAAAGCGATTTCTACCCTGCTAAGTGTGATTAATTTTATAAACCACAATAACAAAACATCAGGTGATCAAGGCAAACACTATGCTTTTTAAAAATTAATGATTTATAATCTGTAGCCTTATTATAAGCAATATAAGACTTATAAATTATGTAAGACTTATATAAACTGTAAACTATGTAAGAGTTAAAATTTATTAAACTGTTCAAATAGAAAAGTAGATTAATAATGTTTTATACTTTTCCCAGTTAAATATTAATTTAAGAATTATGTTCTTTTGAATATAAGGCCATTATCAATAAATTAATCAAAATGTAGAGGCAAGGAATTGAAATAATTTGTCATATGTTTTATTGTTTATGTCTGCTTTAATTCCTGCTGATGAAAGTTTTAGTGAATTAAAAACATTTAATAATGTAAATATATATGACACATATTTTAGTAATTAAGGTAATGCTAGCTCAAACTGCTGATGAAAAGGGGCTCTTATGAAAAAGTATGGTCTTAATAGGTAAAAGTCCTAAAATGGTAATATCAATACTGAGTGACTTATTTTTTAAAGTGAGTGAGTGGTTCTTGGGAGTGGATGTGGCTCAAGCAGTTGAGTGCCCGCCTCCCACATGGGAGGTCCTGGGTTCAGTTCCCCACACTTCCTAAAAAACAAACAACAAAAAAACAACAACAAGCAAACAAATGAAAAAAAAACAACTCAAGGGAGCCAATGTGGCTCAGTGGTTGAGTGCCAGCCTCCTGTATATGAGGTCCTGGGTTCAATCCCTGGTTCCAGTACCTCAAAAATAAAAAATAAAAAAAATCAGTTGTTCTTAGTCAAGTTTTTCTTTAACAAATGGGGGTTTAGTTATTTGCTCTCGAATCAATGCTTTAGTTAATAAAGGATTTTTAGCATTTTATTTCAACTAAAAACTTTATCAAATACTTTGTTTAGAGGTGTTACTTATTTTAATATTATTCTCTTACCCGGTCCAGAATAAATGGGGAGAAAATTAAGTGAAATTATCCCATCAGTCACCCCCCAAAAAAGCAACATAACTGCCTAGAAAAGATAATTAGTGTTGTCAGTGTTACGATCCTAGAGTGCTTAATTTTAAAATACTTATTCATAGAACTTGAGTTTTAAATTATTTTTTAATTTGCTAGCTTTATATTTAAAAAATAGATTTTAAAACCTCAGTCTTAGTGTTTTTAAGCTTTAAAATCTTAGCTAAATATAGGTGACTGAAATATTTTCTTGAAATTTTAAGAATAAAACATAATCACCCATTTTATGTATGATTCATTGATTTGCTTGAAGCCTCTGTTTATATATAGTACATTTTATTCTGATCCATAAAAAAAAAAAAAAGATGTGCGTGAAGGGCACACTGTACTCAATAATGGAATAATTACTATATTTTCACTTCTTACACCCACTTTGCCTAAATAGGAAATAACCCATTCACAATGCTAATAACAATGACCACTTAGCCTACTTGTAATATAAATATGTAACGTTTTAAATGTCAGGAGGCAGCCTTTGAGGAGAGCTAAGTGCAGTAGCTGGAAGGTGGCAGGCAGCAAGTTCCAGATCGAGGGCCTCGCACCGAAGCTGGACCCAGGGGAAATGAAATGGAAGATGCACGAAGACGTGCTCTCCTCTATATGAACCTCCTCATCTACGTGGCCCTGCTGCGAGTCACTCCTTTTATCTTAAAGAAATTGGACAGCATATGAAGATTGGGCATCACATGTGAATGCATGAGATGAAGATCCTGGTTACAGTTTGTGCTCCCATCTACAAGGGAATAGGCCCAGAAAGATGTAAGAAACTCTTTGATTGGATGGACATAAAAATTCCACTTGTTAAGAACAAATTTGGTTCTGGTGACTGACCTTTGTAAAGAAAATGTAAAACCATTTGTGAAGTATGAAAAGACTTCTTGTGACCATAGTACACCCTTATGCTTGTCATATTCAGCCTCTGTGAATGCCAGTTTAATTGTAAATAATGTTAAATTCCCTTTCCTAGCAAATATTAAAAGGGGACTTATGTCTGAAAAAAAAAGTCTGTATGTTGGGAAGCAGATGTGGCTCAACCAGTTGGGCACCTGCCTACCATATGGGAGGTCCCGGGTTCAGGTTCCGGTGCCTCCTAAAGAAGACAAGCAGACGCTGCACCTGCTGCAATGAGCAGACGCCTTAAACAAGCAGATGCCACAAGCCAGCAGATGCCGCAGCCCACAGGGAGTGGATGTGGCTCAGGCCGTTGGGCACTCGCCTCCCATGTGGGAGGCCCCAGGTTCGGTTCCTAGTGCCTCCTGGAGAAGGCGAACAAACAATGAGCAGACAGATGAGAGAACCATCTAGGGGAAGGGGAGATTTTTTAAAAAGTTTGTATGTTCCCAGAGGTTAAGTGCTCAGAGATCTGGGTATATCTCGTAAAATGACTAGTATAATATGTTACTCAGAAAAGCATTTTCATTTCTTTTTTAAACTGACTGTAATAAGGCAAGAAAGTTCTTCTAAGAACCACATACATTGAAAAAATGAGGCTAACTATCCATTATGTGTCAAGTTCTCTGCTAGGTCCACGGGCACTCCAGATTCATAGACCTGAAGCTAAAGCCTGAATATGTCTATTGAAAGATTTGTATTTTCATGAATTGTACACCGGGATTAAGGAGAGAAAAGATGATTCAGTGACTGAGGACAACTTGTGAAAAACCTGCAATATTCTCCTTAGATTGTTATATGAGAGAGAAATAATGTCTTTGTAGTTTGAGCCACTGTTCTATTGGGTCTATTTATTATAGCAGCCTAGCTTTCAGAAACTAATGCAATCAGTGCTTCACCTACCTGTTGTCTAAGTTCTGGCTATTTAAAGGGATGTACTTGTGGCTCTATATGCCTTACTTCACAGCAGGAGCAGACCTGTGTCAGGCTTAGCTGGCCAGGAAGCCCAGGCCGAAGGTGGAAGGTCAGGCTCACCTGTTTGACCTCGGCCTGGAGGTGCCGCAGTTGGAGGCACTGCTCTAGCCGCTTATGGGTCTGCTCTGCGTTGAGCTCCAATTCATGCTGCTTCTCATGGAGAAACTCCAGTAGCTCTTGCACCTGTGCTGCCAGATCAATGTCCTTCTCACAGATTAATTCAATTCCTAATTAAAAGAAAATGTAAACAATTATAAACCAGATGGTGCTGTGAAGAATACATTTCCTTCAATATGCATATGAAAACTGGAATCTGGAAAATAGCCATTGTCAGCACCCTCTGAATCTCTGTATCATCCCTCTGTGGAATTGCTCAGAACATCATAATGGGTCTTTGTTTGGGATACTCAAACCCATGCCATCTTTTTTGAATTAACTGATCCTTTGCCTGGATGAGCAAACAGATGAGCAGTAGAGGGAGAGAGAGAGACTCTTCTCTGGACATCCATCCCTAAATAAGACAGAGGCACCATGCAGTCCCTAATGGGTGATTTCCCAAAGACTCAGAATCATATTGGAAAATACAAAACCAAACCTAAAAGACCCTGTCTCAGGAACTTCTACCAAAGGCCTCCTCTGTTTTAGCTGGTCAGATACAATTTACCATTAGCAAATTAATGGTAAATCCACTCTGATGAGAGTAGCTGGACAGTGGTGATTTTATTAGCCAACTACTTAGGTCCCTCCCCAGAGCGACTCTTGGAAATATATGCTAGCTCTCATTTGTTATTTACCAACCACAGGCAAATATGACCTATAATTACACCCCAGCAATACCACAGGGATACTGAGTGCTTATCTATTTAGAAAAATCATGTTAAAGTTTTGTCCACACAAGGAGAGTCTGCTCATATTTTTTAGTTCCACTGATCCAAAGTAATCAGTAAACCAATTCAGTCACTGATGAGTGTGCTCAATGTTTATGGATATGTCATCCAACATTAATAAACTGCCAACCATCTGGCCTGTAATGGGAACCTTGAATCAATACCTGTTCGCCAGCGCTGCTGCTCCATCCTCGTCATCTTCCCTCCCCACCCTCCTGTCTTACTTTTTCTACATACTTCGCCCAATACACGAATGCACTCTCACTCGCTTCCTCTCATCACCACAGCCATTGCTCCTATTTACACATTATTACCAGCAGGCCCAAGGTAGCCTTGCTTAAATTGGTTTCCATTTCAGGAAGGGTCATTAACAAGCCTTAAGACAGAGGCAAGGGACTACCTTAATTATCAAAGTTCTATCTGCTAGTGACTTGAATTTGGTTCCTTACGTAGCTCTCAAAGGCAACATGGAAAATGTACTAGCTTTGGAGCCAGGCCTCACTTAGAATCCTGACCTTGGGCATGATACCTAACCTCTCAGAAGCTTCATTTTCCTCATATGTAAAACAGCAATAACAAAAACTACTGCATTAGGATTAAATAAGAAATGCATGGGAAGCATCTGTCATATAATATGTAAGTGTGGCTTTCTGCTCCTCAGTCCCATGGCTTTGTAGGTTCCTGACTCTTACCTTGAACTTTCAACAGTCATGCCCTCTTGGACCCTATCTGCCTCCAACTTGGTGTAAGTTGTGACCTGTGTTTTCCTTTGGCTCTGATTGCCTACCTATTTCTTTTTTTATTTTTTTTATTTTTTTAAAGATTTATTTATTTTATTTTATTTATCCCCCCTTGCTGCTTGTGCTGCTGTGTCCATTTGCTGCGTGTCTTCTCTGTGTCTGCTTATCTCCCCCTTGCTGTGAGGTCTTGCCGCATCAGCCCACAGTGCCGTGCGAGCCGGCCTGCCCTCACAAGGAGGCGCC
>JAQZBX010038913.1:0-23226 GCA_029593785.1 Cabassous unicinctus
TCAGGAATTCTACTATTCTTTCATCACAGAGTTTTTTCAAATCTTTGTTTTGGGGACTTCCCCTCCATTTGAATTTCCATCAACCATTTGCTCATAGTTTATTCAGAGGGAGCTGTCTTTGTGTCAGATGACCTGGTATATTCTATTTGAGGTGACAGAAATTTTGCCTTTTTCAGAATTGTTTTCAAGTGACATTGTACAAATTAAGATTGGTCACACAGGACATATCAAAAAACATACTCAGGGATATATACCAAAATCTTAAATGTAGTTTAAATTCATTAGCTACAGTATTCAGAGAGAAGTAATTAAAAGGAACCATGGAAATAGGATGCCTCAAAATGCACTACAATCAGATATGTGATAATGTATTACTGAATCTTTATATATATTTTTTCATACATACACACATTCACACTCACACATATACACATAACCACTAACAGAAAGAGACATAAAGATGAGAGAGACAGACAGAGAGAGAGAGAGAGAGAGAGAGAGAGAGAGAGAGAGAGAGAGAGAGAGAGAGAGGTTCTGAAAATAACCTCAAAAAACAACTTTGAACTATGGTTAAGCCATAACCTAATGTTTTGCATTTTAAATATGTGCATGTTTTAAGTCATGATTTTGTAGTTTTTCAGTGTGTCCACTTATAATTTGCAGCACTTTAAAATACGTAAACTTATTTTTCATATAGCACTCATCACATCAAGTAATGTAGGACTCTTAATATGCCCATTTATCATGGCAAAGTGAGACTCCAGGCTATTGAGCACATTTCTAGAAACTAGAAATTATACATTTGTATTCAATTATCTAAGGCATTCACAAGGTTTCCTAGAGATGTAAATACATGAGAATATATGAGAATATATGCCAATAAAACAACTGAAATGTATAAATGGAAGCATGGCACTTTTAGGCACATGGTTAGGCACATGGCAAATATCAGAATCAGACAGCTGGTTTCAGGGCTTGTCCTTGCCTAGACTAGTAACCTTAAGCCCAGTCTACCTCAATTTCCTCATCTAAGAAATGCAAGTGACATGTTATCTAACTCTTCAAGTTGGTGAGAAGTGAACACTGCCTCTATGTCTCTGCTATATATACAGCCATATATATGTAGTATGAATGGTAGTATTGCTAATATATTTTGAATTATTGTCATTTATATCTAAAATATTAGGCACTTTGTTTAAACTTTACAAACCTAACTTTTCTCATTCAAACATTTTGGTGATAAACTCATTACAGAATGGTGTGATAGTAACATGATGGGGAAATTTGAATGAAATATGAATATTCATAATTTGTCTTTTCAATTTTCTGTTTTCAGTATAATTCCAACAATTTTACTGAATTGTACTATATACAAGTATCTTCTATAATTTTACTGAGAGAATTTGGCCAGTCTAATTGGTATCAGCAAGATTATTGTCAAACTACAAAACGGGTCACGAGGAGGTACAGAAAGATAACGTGGCAAATCTATCCACCTCGGTAAATGAGTTCACACTAAGATGATTTTGAAGGGTCTAGGGGTCTTTTTGATTATGTATGTTCTGCTATTGGCATGGAAATTTGGCAGGACTGGAATCATTATTGCAGATAATGATTCTGCATGCTCCATCATGCATGAAGCATGCTCCCATCTATTTCCTTCTCTGAAGTTTCTCTCCTCTGTAAGTATATTATTCTTCCACTGCTGCTCCCCTTACACTGAAGAATATTCCAGCAGAAAGTAAAGTGGTCCCTTGCATTGGCTGGGCCTTTACGTTCTTTCTACTCCTTCTCTTTACTATTGTAGGCACATTCCTTTGGCTACCATGGTATAATACCATTTCATTGCCATTTGTAAATCCCCTTTGTAATTGATGATCATATTTGACCATGTCTGTGTTCCTCTGCTTGTGGCAATACATATTTCCATGACCTTTAGCCTATAGTTTTGTGGTAGAAATGAAATAACTGACTTCTTCCATTACCTCCCTCTTCTGTTATTCTTGTCCTCCTTAAACATTGCACTCAATCACATGAAAATTTTAGGTATGTGAGACTTCATTATTGTAGTCATATTCTTCATCAACTTTGTCTTCTATGCACAATGTCACAGCCATTTTGAGGATTTGCTTTATCAAGGAACAGCCAAAAACCTTCTCCACCAATTCATAACACCTTGTGGTGGTCCTTTACTCTTTGGGACAGTCCTCTTCATGTATGTACAACCAAATGCCGACGCTTCAGTAGAGAAAAAGATAGTAGTGTCAGTTTTTTTATACCCTGGTTATCCTTATATCACAAAACTTGGTCTATATTATGATGAACAGAGACATTAAAGACCCTCTGAGGAGAATCATTCACATTTATAGGCCTGAATTCTGATCTTTCTTCTTGAGTTACAGCACAGGAGAACTAAATTCTTGCAGGCGTGGAAAGATAGAAATGTGCACATGCCTAGTGGGATATGTGAGTTAGGGCAGAATTTAACATAACAGTGATATTGGCATGTATCCTAAACACTATTTTCTAAAGTGTATGAAAGAAAACAAGATAACTTAACCAACATAGTTCAGTTAAAAGAAAGAAATTTTGAGCAAGTTTTGACTGTTTCAATGAACTTTCTAGTCCTCAGAGGATAGATCTCCACATTTGCCATGTCCACTACCTTTTTTCTTTCACTTACATTCCATTTTATATATCTTTCCACATTTTCAGCTACCTCTGGTCCACCTGTTCATTGTCTACTTTTTAAAATCCCACTATCTGCATTCATTTCTCTACATCTCAATTCAAGTCCCATACATGGATTAAATGATGTTAGTACAGATTGATGGAGGAAAAATTGATTTAGAATCAGGATTTTCTTTAAATCATAGAATTGTTATAAACTGGTTTTGTGATATTGAGTATGTTACTTATAGTTTAAAAATTACATATATGAAAACTTAGTTTTCCCAGGTCCCCTAGTTTAAGGGAACTTGACTATATTTAACCCTAAATCTAATATAGTCAAAATACTGGGGAGGGAAGAAAAGAGAATTACACACTAAGGCCTTTCATAAACACAGATGCAAATATTTTAAACAAAATTTTATCAAATTGAATCAACAATATGTAAGAATGACAGTATACCATGAACAAGTGGGGTTTACCCAAGGAATATAAGGATGGTTTAATTTTAAAAATTACACACACAATAAATGTAATTCCCCATAAAAAGAAACAAAAAAGAAAAATCATGTAATCATCTCTGCTGATGCAGGAAAGTCCTCTGAAAAAATTGAATTTCTATCCTTAACAAAATGTCCAGCAAACTCGGAAGAGAAAGGATCTTCCTCAATCTAATAAAAGACATATATACATAGATAATACCTATAGCTAACAACATGTTTGATATTGAATATTTAATCCCCAATGAAAAAGAACAATAGAAGGATTTCTACTGTCATTGCTTCTATTCAAAAATTTACTAGAAGTTCTAGTCAGTACAAAAAGGCATGAAATATTGGCTGAAAAGGAAGAAATTTTAAAAAGGGAATAATTCATCAGATTGAAAAAGAGGGAATAATACTATATTTGTATATTATGTGATTGACTATTTTATCTCACTCTTCTTCGACTTTTATTCCATTGCCTAAGAATCTATTCAATGTACAATTTTCTATTACTCTTGTGAACAAGTATTCAGAAGGGAGGAATATGGTAGGTGCCAGTATTTCACAACCAATAGGGTATGCATTTATATTTTAAAATTTTAGTTGGGAGATATCTAATGACTAATTCCCTCATTGTAGCATATAAAATTGTTTTTATAACAATGAATTAACACAAAGCAAAATATAAAGTTTAGTTAATAAAAATTTCAGGTGAGAAGATGTTACCTAGTGGAAGGCAATTACAGCATTTAATATTAATAAATCAAAGCAGGTGATATAAATCAGAAAAAAATAAAATTTTAGGAAAATCATAAAAATAGGAGAACCTGATTACTACTACAAATTATAGATTAATGGTTCTGTTTTCTGCTGACAAATACAGAACGAAAAATAAAAATGATTCAGAAGTCACAAAATTTTATTGATTGTCTTAAAAACCATTTCCCAGATATTTTGATTAGGAATCCAGTGAGAAGTTGGAAAGCAAAAAGATACTAAATGGAGAATTTGATGTGTATGGACAGATACTGCTGTCTTCTCCAGAAAAAAATGCTTATGAGCTGCTATGGTGAAGGCACTCAAAAGCCCAATCCACAATATCTGGGCTCTATTTGATTTATCACACGAGCCTGAGCCTTTAATCAAGTGATCAGCAGGAGCCATAGAAATTATATTCAATGGAAGAAAACAGGCAGCCTGGTGATTTTAGAGACCAAAAATTCATTCTACCATGGGGAAAGAAAGCTGAAATAAGGAATTTTGACAATATGTATATAAACTTGTGATTGAAGGAATAATTACTCATTAAGTGCAAAGATTTCCAGTAGGCCAGAATAAAAAGCATGACTGGGAAAATAAATTAATAAATTAAAATTAAAAGTTAGATATTAGTTGCATTAATACTGTGGGCACAGCAATCTCCTTGACTCAATTATAAGAATAAATGTTCATTAGTTAAAATTTTATTTTGATTTGGATGAAATATCATTCTTTCTTGAATGAAACTGAGTATTATATTTATAGGCAGAATAACACAAATACAAGATATAATTGGCAAACATGCAGGACAGCAAGGGATTAGATGGTTATTTATAACAAATACACAGGAACACACAAAACCATGTAATCTTGAGGTTTGATATTACTGGATTCCACAATAGAATATTTTTCTACTCTGAATCTATTGAGAGGATGGATAGGAGAAATCTAATGGTCATCTGTGATTCTGGAATTTTCAAACTCAGAGCAGTAATGATTCCTGCCTGTGATCTTCCTCCATATGGAATTGGTCACCTTATCAGGGAGCATGCTCATCATCCTAGCCATCGTAGCAATTGGCTCACCTCCATTACCATATTTATTTCTTCCATAGAAACTTGGCCTTTGTGGACATCTGTTTAATTTCCAACACAGTCCCTTAAATAGTCATAAACACCTTGGCAGATATCAAGACAATTTTTTTTCAGGCTGCATCACCCAGCAATTCTTCTTCATTTCTTTTGTGAATATAGACAACTTCCTTCTATGAGTGATGGCCTATGATAGGTATGTGATGATCCACCACCTTTCACATTACAACTCTGTAATGAATCCTCTTTTCTGAGTTCAACTGGTGTCTGGACTATAGTTGTGACCTATATCCCTGCCCTCCTACATGCTGTCCTAATGCCATGTTTCTCCTTCTGTATTTCCAATGTTGTCCATCATTTGTTCTATGATCTCAGCCCCCTCCTGCAGCTCTCCTACTCAGATGTTTCCTTCAGTGTAATGACCATCTATACTGTAGGAGCTCTGTATTATCTGCAACCTCATTTCTTATGTGCTTTTCTTCTCCACCATTCTCAAGGTCAATTCTACTCAGGGGAAACAGAGTCTTTACCACCTGTGGCAGCCTCCTGTCAGTGGTGGTAGTGGGCTATGGCACAGACATTGCTGTCTACTTTAGCCCATCCTCTGCATACCCCTGAGAAAAATGCCCTTTGAAAATTAATGTAAAATGTGGCTTTTCAAATGTTGAATCTTTTACAGACTATGGATGAGGATATGAAGAGAAGACTCAATGAAGTGCTTTGCAAATGCAGTCTTTATGTGCAGCCTGGAACACCATGACTTAATTTAACAATACTAGTTTGGTGACTTAAGGAGTATATCCCTAGGGGAAAATACTAGCAGCAATATACCAAAAAATGATTTGTTAACAATTCATTTATGCTGGAAAGTGTGTTATACTTTTTATTGTTCGGTCACATTTAATTTTTTGAATACATTAATGAGCTAAAATTATCAGACATATTTTTCATATATGAAAATGAATCTTAATAAGTTACATAGCATGCATAGGGTCTACAGCTTTTTTTTAATATACTAAATTTTATTTTTAAAGAGGTTTTAGATTACAGAATTGTTGCATCAAAAGTATCAGGGATTACCATATATAACCCTCCCATCACACGTTTTCCCCTATTAATAACACCTTACAATTGTGTGGTACATTTGTTACAATTGATGACTAAATATTGAAGCATTGGTATTAACCAAGGTCTATAGTTTACATTGTGGTTTACAATTAATTCCAGGGCCCTGAAAATGACCTATGTTCCACATTTATTCCTTTCCTCTCCCCTCAGAACCTCTGGTAAGAACTATCTTTATAACAATGTTACATATTCATGGAAGTAATAGAATACTTATTAATATTATATTAACAAGGTTACTTTGTATATGAATGCTTCTCCCTCTAATGTTTGTTCATTCCTCAACCTTGAGGATTTTAGGATAGTGATGCCCACTCTGCCTCAGACTGAAAGTTGGCGTAGATATTATGAAACACATGGAAGGTACCATTTTGCTTGCATTTGCAATTATTCTCTGTTTTTTTTTTGGGGGGGAGGGGATCCATCATCATTTTGTTAGCTGTCCTGGATGAGCCCAGTCATCTGGAGAATAGGTGTTGGCCACAACCCTTCTGAGATTCAGGGTTAAGATATAAATAGACAAAATAATTAAGTCTCTGAACCATATATTTAAATTATAGTGCTAAAAATAGGCTCATATAAAAGGGGTAGAAAATTGTGTATAAGGAAATTATAAATGAGTCTAACTCTGTTACATTAGGGGAAAACGTTATCATATATTTCAAGGTAAGGCCAACCAACAGAGTGTTGAATTCAAGGGATTGTGTGCCTTGCCTATATAGTGTCCAGATGGCTTTAAAGTTCTCAGGAGCACCCTTATTTTTGGCTTTGTTCATGGTGGCAGTTTGTGAGATCTGTCTGAGACATGCATAAGTGTACCTCATGCATGACATCCAGACACATTTTGAAACCTCTTAGCCCTAAAAACTCTTATGTTTTTGATGTTTCCCCCTTTTGGTGAAGGTCTTTTTCCAAATGCAAGACTGGTTGGTACTTGGAATTAATCCCTTGGTGCCAGGGAGATTCAACCCTGGGAGTCATGTCCCTTTCCAGGGTGGGGGTGGGGGGGAGGTAGTACATTTATTTGCTGAGTTTGGCTTAGAGAAAGGACACATTTGAATAACAAGGAGGTTTTCAGGAGATAACTCTGATGCAATAGTTATTGTTTGACTAAGTTTCAATTTTAAAAGAATAAGTCTCATAGTTCAATGCATTAATAAAAAGGGCTTGACATAATGGTCTGTTTTCTTATATTAGGCACTGTCTAAGTACTCAGGAGATTCTTGACCATTTGAGAATGCAGCAGGACTCCCAATGATGGGAGTTTAATATTTTCTTGATCATTGTGTGTCTCCACCCACTGAGACAACACCCTAGCATATGATGAACATTTTCATATTCCATAGAAGCATGCCCCAGACACACTCCCACACATCACCTCACCACCAACACCCTCAGAGACCTTCCTTGCCATATATGTCAAAAGAATATTTCCACAATTGTATTTCAACCACAGACCTCCATCTCCCCAGAGATCTCCTGTTCCTTCCTCCAGAACTCCCCAAAGTTTCATCCATCCCTAAAACCCTGCTCATTCTCATGCTCCAGCACCATCAACCCTACTCACATCCATGCACCAACAACACGTCATCCACTGACAAACCACCACCTTCCACCTTATCATAGGTTCTGTACAGATTGAGCATCAGTTCACCACTCTTTGCTCCCTTTTTGTCACCTGGTAAACTACCTTCCAGACTCTATCTCTTTGAGTCTGCTCAAGATCCTTAGGTCATTTCTGTGAGATCCTACAATATGAGTCATTTAGTAAATGGCTTACTTCACTCAACATAGAGTCTTCAAGATTTATCCATGTTGTCACATCTGTCCAAACTTCATTCTTTCCTACAGTTGTGTAATATTCCATTGTATGAATATACCACATTTGCATAACCATTCATCTGTTGATCGACATGGGTTGCTTCCAACTTTTGACAAAAATGAAATAATGTTGCTATGAACTTTGGTGAGCATATATCTATTTGTGTCCCTGCTTTCAATTCTTCTGTGTTTATACCCCACAGTGGTATTGCTGGATTATATGGTAATTCTATACTTAGCTTTCTGAGGACCAGCGAAATCATACTCCACAATTACTACACAATTCTACATTCCCAGCAGCAGTGTATGAATGTTGCCATTCCTCTGCATCCTCTCCAACACTTTTAGTTTTCTGTTTTTTTAATAGTAGCCAGTCCAATAAGGGTAAGATGATATCTCATTGTAGATTTTTTATTTTCATTTCCCTCATAGCTAGTGATTATGAGCATTTTCCATGTGCTTTTTAGCTATTTGTGTTTCCTCTTTGGAAAATTATCTAATCAAATGTCTTGCCCATTATTTAAATCAGTTGTTTCTCTTTATCTTTTGAGATGTAGGATTTCTTTATATATGCTGGATATTAGACCTTTATCAGATATCAATATACATTTAGTATAAGAATTTTTCACTTTATTGACAAACCTCTTTGCAGTCAAAATGATTTTAATTTTGAGGAAGTCTTATTTATCTATTTTTTTCTTTCCTTGCTCCTGCTTTGGGCATAAAGTTTATGAAACCATTTCTGACTACAATATCTCAAATATACTTCCCTACATTAACTTCTAGGAGCTTTATGGTCTTGACTCTTATATTTAAGTCTTTTAACCATCTTGAGTTAATTTTTGTATATGGTGTGAGATGATGATCCTCCCTCATTCTTTTGGATATGGATATCCAGTTCTCCCTGTACCATTTGTTAAAGAGGCCATTTGCTTCCAGTTGAATGGGTTTTGTGGCCTTGTCAAGGACCAGTTGGCCACATATGTGTGGATCTAATTCAGACTTCTCAATTTGGTTCCATTGGTCAGTATGTCTATCCTTATTCCAAAGCCATGCAATTTTGACCACTGTAGTTTGTAGTATGCTTTAAAGTTACACAGTGTGATTTCTCTAATTTCCTTTTTCTTTTACAATATATTTATATATTTGGAAGGCCCCTTGCCCTTCCAAATAAATTTCATAATTAGCTATTCCAATTTGGTAAAAAAATGCTGTTTTAAAGTTATAGAGATTGAATTAAATATGTAAGCAATTTGGGTGGGATAAACATCCTAATTATATTTACTCTTCAAATCCATGAACATGGAACATTCTTCAATTTATTTAGGTCTTTTAAGATTTTCTTTACAATGATGTGTAGTTTTCTGTGCACATGTCCTTTACATCGTTACTTAAGTTTATTCCTAGATATTTGATTCTTTTATTTGCTATTGTAAATGGAATATTTTTATTTCCTCATCAGATTCCTTATTATTGGTGTATATAAATGCTACTGATTTTTGTGTGTTGATCTTATGTCCTGCCACTTAACTGAACTTATCAACTTTAGAAGCTTTGTTGAAAATTTCTCAGGGCTTTCTAGGTTTAGGATCATGTCTCTGAAAGAGTGAAATTTTTACTTCTTCCTTTCCAATTTGGATGCCTTTTTTATATTTTTCTCGACTAAGTGCTTGAGCAAATACTTCCAACACAATGTTAAATAAGATCAGTGACAGAGATCATCCATGTCTTTTCCAGATTTTAGAGGGAAAACTTTGAGCATTTTCCATTGATTATGATGTTAGCAGTGGGGTTTTAATATATACCTTTTGCCATGTTGAGGAGGTTTCCTTCTATGTTTCTGTCTTTCAAATGATTTTATCAAGAAAACATGCTGTATCTTGTGAAATGCTTTTTCTGCATCAATAGAGATGATCTTGTGCTTTTTTCTTTTATCTGTTAATTTTGTATATTACATTGTTTGGTTTTCTTATTTTTGAATCATCCTTCCATACCTGTAACAAAACCCACTTGATCTAGTGTATAATGCATTTGATGTGTTGTTGGATATGGTTACATCTAATTTGTTGAGCATTTTAGCATCTAAGTTCATTAGAGTGATTGGTGTTTATTTTTATTTTTTTTGCATATTTATTTGGCTTTGGTATAAAGGTAATGTTGGCATCATAGAATGAATTAGGTAATGTTCCCTCCTCTTCCATTTCCTGAGAAGAGTTTAAAGAGGATTGGTGTTAGTCCTTACAGAATGATTGGTAGAATTCACCTGTGAAGCCATCTGGACCTGGCTTTTCTTGGTTTGGATGTTTTTGATGACTACTTCAACCTCACTACTTGTGATTGTTCTACTGAGCTCTTATATTTCTTCTTTCATTAATGCAGGTTGCTTGTGGGTTTCTAAAAATATGTCTATTTCATCTAAGTTATCCATCTTGTTGGTACATAATTTTTCAAAGTGTCCTCTTATGATACTCTTTATTTCTATGGTGATACCCCCTTTATCTTTTTTTATGTATTTGCATCTTCTCTCTTTTTTCTTTGTTAATCTGGCTAAGATTTTGTCAATTTTAATAGGCTTCTCAAAGAACCATCTTTTGGTTTTGTTTAATTTTTCCTATTGTTATTTTAGTCTCAAATTCATTTTGTTCTGATTTAAACTTTGTTATTTCCTTCTTTCTCCATGCTTTGGATTAGTTTGTTGTTCCTCTTATATTTCTTAGATGTGTATAATTATGACTCTAAATGTAGTTATTTCTTCTTTTTTAATATAGACCTTTTAGATCTATAAATTTCCCTCTTAGGACTGCTTTAGCTGCATCCCATAAGTTTTTTTTCTAAACAAAATTCACATTTTATTTAGTTTGAAATAAACTGTATAAAATTGATTTTCTTCACCAAAAATAACAGCAATGTTTTTTGTATTATTCCTAGATAAACCAAAAAACACTTAGTTTTGTAGGCTTTCCAGGTTTGCTCATAAATTAAGATGAGGCAGTAGATATAGTCATGGAAATAGACAGAAAAGACAAATCAGTTGTAAGTATCCATGGCCTCTTGATTCTGTCTTGACCATGAAACAGAAGTGTTCAACACATACCTGCTAAAAAGCTTATGAAGGTGTAGGCTCAACAAAGGAATGTAAACAGCAACAACCAGATGTGTAAAAAGATAATCAAACTCTAACTTGCTCCTTTAGGTTCATTTGATAAATGAAAAATCTACACTGAAATCATTGCTTGGCAAGCTCAGTTTCTCTCACTCTCTGGTAATTCCCTTAACTGTCTAATACACGTTTTTAACAATAGAATTAAAACTCTTATTAGTTAAAAGTCAGTCATGAGCCCCATTGTAACATTTTACAAATTGTATTCCTTTCCTTCCATTATATCCTTAAAATTTATTTCTTAAAGTACAGATAACTGAACTGATAACCTGACAATTGGATCCACAATAATGATAAATGTTATGTCTAAAATGACATAACTAAATTAATTCCAGTATGCCACCAACAGAGATCACACAGAAATAAAATGAGGCACTTTCAATGCTATCTTCTCGAAGAATGAATGGGTCTTCAAAGTAAGAGAGTTAAAACAGGGGCCGTTTAAATAGGTAGATTATTAATGATTAATGTATTAAATGGGAGACCTATGGGTAAAGATATTCAGTGATTAAGTGGCCTACATACACCTTACAGTTTTTTTCTCCAAATAGAAGAGAAAATCTATTTTAAAAGTCTCTTATGTGTTTTCAATGTCTTCTGAATTACTTGTACGAAGCTCTGACTTAGTTGTACAGAGTTTGTTATATGTATCCACCATTAAATCTATATTACGTTTTATATCAAAATTTATATTAAGCAAAGCCAAGTTATTGACCTTTGGTCTGTCAAAGTGTTCCTCAGGTATGCTTTGAGAGGCTTTTGCCCATTTTCCTAGTGTTCATTCTCAACCTTCATCACAGGAAGTATATATAAGATCTTCAACAATGCATAAACATTAGGAAAAAATGTAATGGCAGGCAGATGGAGGGCTTCATAAATGGTGGAAGGAAGCTCTATATCTTTCTCTCTGTGTTTCCAGTTGATTCTTCAACAAAGAAACTCAGCCGAGAGTGTATCAGGATTGGGTAAGTCACTTCTGTACATGTCAGCATGGTGTTCCTCCAACATATTAAATTTGAGCTGTTCCATGAAAGAGGGCACCAGAGATAAGAATTTAAGAGCTCTGAGGTGCTGTTCTGAGAATATATATTTAAGTTCCTGAATAATGGGCTCCACTGTTGGAACACTTAGTGTTTCTTGACAGGAACTCTCAGAGGTTAGTTGAGATTCCAGATTGCCTTGCTGAGCCCTGCAGAATTTGCCAGGGAGTTTCACTTGAATATCAAGTTTGGTTGCCAAATTTGTGGCTTTCTCAAACCAAAATTCATGATAAACATCAATATTTTACATCACTTCATTGAGTAAATGCAGCACTGCAATCAAGCTGCTGGCTGCCAAGACATTAAAGGTTTCCCCCTGGAGATTTTTCCCAAAGGCTCTTGTAAAAGATAGAACAATCTTAAGAACAACAATGGTAAGAAAGAAATCAAAATCTGTTACTGTACTACAGAGTACAAATGCTCAGCCAGCTATATACTTATTCCATCTAACATTTGTGTCACTGTTTATATCTTTCAAACATAAAACAAGTGCTTTGCAGGAGATCCACTAAAATTTCAAAAGCGTCATGCCTGCCTGTCCACTGAGAATGGCAATTTCCTTCAGTTCATTTCCCCTTTCTTCATTACTCTGAAAAAGGACAAAAATTACATTGTCAAGTTCTAAAAGTAGTTGTGGTGATTGATGGAAAAAAGAAGAAACACCCTCAATCATCCACAATGCAACATATACTCCCATCAAACGCACTGATTTTGCTAACCACATATTTAAGGCACAGGAAGAACAGAGTGTGTAGACAGCTTGGGGATATTTCTCTAGAAGTCTAGAAGCAACAACTTTCATTTTGGTTACACTGGACACAATGTAACCCTGTCCACGACAGTACTCCATGTTCAGTCCCCACTTCTCAGTTATTGAACTGTGAAATTTCACAGCCACAATTTCTGCATCAGCTTCACAAGGCAGGAAGCCCACAAATTCCTCTCTCAGATTATGAGATTCATCGACCAACCTCACCAACATGGCCAGGTGCTCTTCCCCTGCTATGCCCACCACATCATCAGTTACAATGGAAAAGAAGTTTGAGTCTCTCATTTCCCTGAGGCTTTCTTCCCAAATGCAGCCCTCGCATATTTCTAGCATCTGTTTCTGCTGTGTTTTCGAACAGAACAATGTGTTAACAGGTGTTGTTTCAAAGCATTTTCTCAGAACCTCTTCACCAGAATAAATTTCTCAGACCCTCTTCACCAAAATTTATTTGGCACTCCAGCAGTGCTTGAAAGTTATCAGGAGTAAAGAGACCTTGAGGGAGTGTAGCAGTTTGGCAGTTGAATATAGTTATGAATTCCAAAAATAGATATTGGATTATGCTTGTAAACTGGTCTGCTCATCTGGGCATGAATAAATTATGATTAGGGATTTGATTGGGCCATGTCAGTAGGGTGCTGAGCCCTGCCCCTTGGTGGATGGGGTCTTAAAGATAAAAGACATGGCAAAGGACAGAGTTGGAGTAGTTTTAATGTTGGAGTTCTGATGCTAAGTGTTAATGCTGGAGCCCAGGTGAGTGAGAACACAGAAGACCTTGGTCATGAGGAAGGAGAGAAGACTCCAGGAAAAGAGACAAGCCGTTCACCTGATGGCTCACAGCTGGCCTTGTGGAGACAGGTAAAGCCTAAGGAGCCTCATAGACTACAGCTAGCCTTGTGGAGGAAACAGAGGAGCTGATCCTGGAGAGCAACAGATTCCAAGGAAAAGAGGAAACCAAGAAACCTGAACCCTGGTTCGTAGCTAGTTTGCTCCAACACGTGGAAATAAACTTTGTTGATGGAAGTAACTTATGCTTTGTGGCCTGGTAGCTGTAAGCTTCTACCCCAAATAAATACCCTTTATAAAGACCAACTGATTATTGGTATTTTGCATTAACACTCCATTGGTTGACTAATACAGGGAGTTCATCAGCCTCATGTCCATCCAGAGGTATGTTTTGTTTTCCCATAAGAATAAAAATTTCTGATAAAGATTTTAGGTATTCTTTATTTTCCTTCTTTTCAATGGTTAAAGGTAAAATGTCTTCATCCTGTTCTTCAACCCCTTCTTCTGCATTGGAGTTTTGAGCATTGTTGTTGTTTGATTCTTTATATTTTGTTCCTGTTCAGAAGTTTCATCAATTTTTCTGTTTCAGTGTCCTAATTTCATCGTCACTCAATTCTTTTGTCTTCTGTGTCTACCATGTGGATTGTTCAAATGACTGGTAAGATCAAATATTGTTGGTATAGCATTATCTCGAAGAACTGTCCTATAAGGACTCTCCCAATGACTTCACAAGTATCTGCTTTAATTAATTTTGAGAAATAAAATAACTCAATCATTCTTCAGTTCTCTGATACCTCTGCAAAATGTATAGTTCTATAGATCATAGAGGTCTCAAAGTGTTTGGCACATAACCGATAACATCTATTTAGCTGATCGGGTGTTTTATCTTCTAAGTCTGCTCTCCTACAATTTTCAAACCATTTCTGGCATCTGGCCGGGTCCTGAGGGAACCTGAAGAAGGCCAGATCTGACTGCATGCTCTTCTGCATGCGGTTGGGGGCAGCGCAGAAGTTCAGCATCGCCCCTCCTGCCTCCTCAGGACAGTGCGCCAGCCCATCGGGGATGGGGAGGGGAGCCAGGCCAGCTGGCTAGCTTGGCAAGGCCAGTGAGCCCTGTACTTTTGTTTTTCATAATATATTTCCCGCAAGATTTTATTGAATCTAATCACATATAATATCCCTTTCCATTATGGCTCTGGCTTTGGAGTCTTGCTTGAAAGGGATTGTCTTTATTGCACTATATTTTGGGTCATGATATCTAAATTCAAGATATAACTTTCAAATACACATCCTTTGTCTAAAAATTGTTCAGGAGTATTTTCTTTTTCTTTAGCAAAATACAATATAAAAAAGTACTGTTCTTCTTTGTTTTTTTTCTAAAACATTTGACTATTCTTTATTCAATCTAGATTGGATCCATTCTTCCATTGTACTTCATAGATATTCAGATATTAGTGGCATAAATATATATTGAAATGACTGTTGATTTATTCACGTACTTTTTTTGAGTCAATTATTCAATTATGTTAGTGTTTCAATAAGCTACTTTTAATTTTCCAGGTATGCATTAATAATCATGTAAGAACAAAGGCAGTTTTGTCCCTTTCTTTTAGTTTTCAGATCCTATATTTATTTCACATATCTAATTTTACTAACAAACAGAGAAAAATATTGTATAACAACTATATTCTTCTTATATATTATTTATTGGAAATATGTGTCATTTTCACCTTTGAACTTCATGCATATTTTTATTAAATGTAAATATATTGTTAAATTACTAATTTAATTAGTTTTCATAATTTCCAATTATGGAAAAAATTTTGATCCTTAGAATGAACCAGTTTTTCTTGTTTTATCTGATTTTAGAAAACAGTTAATATTACTTTAGCTATGTATGTTTCCTTGGTATTCAGAAACATAATTTGTATTTGCATAGTTTTTTCTTAGTATTTTGTAAGTGATAATTAAAATAAATGGATATATGCATTTGTATAACTCTCTATATATACATATAAATGCATACACAAAGGAAAATTAACAAAATAACGATTTGTCTCATAATCATACAATCCTGTTAAATAAATCCTGCAATTTTTTAAAGCAAAATAAATACAGAAAATTTCTAAATGAAAAGCTAAATCCTATCATTTGCCTCTAGTTTCTCTGTCCCAAATTACTGATACAGGCAACAATATGGATGACCCTTGAAAACATTATGCTCAATTATAAAGGCCATATATTATTCTCAGTGATAAAAGTCCACATATTGTATTATTCCACTTATACTTGATGTCCAGAATAGGCAAATCCATAGATAAGTAATTAGTGGTTGCCAGGAACCAGAAGGATAAGGGAGTGGGGAGTGATTGCTAATGGGAATTTCTTCAAGGGGTGATGAAAATATGCTAAAACTAAAGCATGATTATGGTTACACAACTCTCTAAATGTACTAAAACCCACTGAAAAGTACACTTTTAAAGGCTTAATTGTATGGTATTTAAATTGTATCTCAATATAGGTGTTATAGTAAAACAAAGTTCCCCAAATATGCCATGTCTTGTGTATAATTCCAGACTATGTTAATGCAAAGATCAAGATAATTTTTATACTGCAAATGATATGTAAAAATGCAGCTATCTATAGCCATTTTTAATTCTTTTCAATAGTAAAGTTGACTCTCTTATATATATGTGCTTAATTTAACCAGTCTCATACTAATGAACATTTAACCTACTATTTCTATTGCTGTCATGAAAAACATGTTCTTAAACATTCCATTGTTGTGTGTGCAAATGCTTCTAAATGGAATCTTTTGATGAAGTTACTTCACTTAATGCATGACCCATTTGAATCAGGATCGGTCTTAATCCTCTCACTCAAGGCCTGATAGGAAAGGTCAAAGAGAGAGAGAAAGCTTGAAGGAGAATCCAGAACCTGCAAGTCAATGGAACCAGAAAGAAGATAGAGAAGCCAGGAGAGAATGTAATGTGCATTTTTCATGTTATATAAAAGCCAAGAAACAAGGATCACTTACATCTGGTTCCACAATCTTTTGGAAGATGGTGTCAATTTGATGACACCTTGATTTTAGACTTCTACAAGGCTCCAAACCTTGAAGCAATAAATTACCATTGTCTAAGCCAAATATTTACATGGTATGTATGTAAGCCTCTAGGAAATTAAGACAAAGAGCAATAAGAGCTCTCACCAATTGCTCATGAGAATGCAAAAATGACAGCCACTTTGGAAGAAAGTTTGGCAGTTTCTTACAAAGCAAAATAAAATTTTACCATAGAATCTAGGAATCATACTCTTAGATATTTATCTAACTGATTGGAAGACATATCCTCAAAACCAGCAGGCAAATGCTAGTTTATTCATAATCACTGGATAATGGAAGTAATCAAAGTGTCCTTTAAATAGGTAAGTGCTAGTATATAAATAACTTTGAATATAATTCTGCATATTTTAAAAAATGTACTATCAATCCACAGACAAACATGGGTGAATCTTCATTTCATGTTGCAAAAATGAAAGAAACAAATCTGATAAGATTGTATACTATACGATTCCAATCATACGAAGTTATGGAAAAGACAAAATATAGGGATGATTAAACAATCAAAGGATGTCAGGTTTAGCTGGTAAGCAAAGATGATTGAAAAAGCTAAAACAGGAAAATTTTAGGATGCTGAAACTATTCTGTATAAAACTGAAATGCTGGATACATGTCATTGTGCATTTGACAAAACATTTGATCTTTATAAAACAAAGGGTAAACTTTACTTTATACTAATTAAACAAAATACAAATAAAGGAGTTTGGAAGATGCCAGAATAGAATACAGTATGTGAGAAAATAATCTAGACAATGTATGAAACAACCTCCATTAAGGGGTGGACAAAAGGTGGTGTTCTATATGATTTTTTAAATTAATGGTGTCTGTAAAACTAAATCAAATGAAAATGTACATAGGTACTCTACTCTAGCTGATACAGTTGTTTATCACATGATTGTGAGTTAATAATTTGGGTACTGAAATTGCAAAATTAGGTAATTGGATGGCAGACTGTGGGAGCTCAGATTCTCACTTTTGAAAAAGGATGGTATAAACAAGCAAAGAGGGAGAGTAGAGGCATCTGTTTGGTAATAGATGACAGTTGACAACATTAATGTGAACTCATATCTAGCTATAGATACATACATTTATAGAAACATGTATATATAGAGGTTAGTATACTCAAATAGATGTCTATATTCTGTCAGCAAAGATGGCCTAGAAGCAATAACAACAAAATAGCAAGGAGTATATTTTTCACCAATATATTGTTTTTTATATCATTCTTGATTAATAGAACCCAGGAATCCTTGGATAAATGGTTTATTCTAAGACTAGGCCAGGAAATATACAAGACAAGTGAGAAGAATATTGTACTGTCAGAAGTTAAAAAAAAAAAAAAGGATGAGAAAAAGATAAGGGTATAGAAAAGGGACCTAAAATTTAAATGAAAAAGCTCTTAATCATCAAAGATGGAATAATCTTACCAAGGAAATAAAAAGGAGTAGTAGCTTATAACACAAACTATAAAATATCCATAAGCCTATACTGATAAAAATAAATATTTTAATACATGAATTAATGGGGGAGAAAAAACAAATAACTCATGCAGAAAACTTCCACATAATTTATGGAGGTACACTGCCCTCAAGGAGAAGAAATATTACTTCACATCCCTTAAGTGCAGCTTTTTCCTAGTGATTTCACTCAAGTCCATTATGGAAAGAAGTAAAAAATAGAATAACTTTTTCAACTGGAAACCTGAGTAATGCTACCTAATTAAAGTTATCAAGGTAATATTAAAAGTGATAAGTCATATTGGTTGTAAGTGTCCTTGATATGATGTGATGAAGATGGTACTCCACCTCTTTGGTCTTTCTCAATAAAACACATTACCCAAAGCTAACCATATGAAACATATCAGATCCATATCACACTCTATGTGATTCCTAAACTCTAGTCTTCCAAATTGTCAATGTCATAAAAAACAAAGATAGCTGGAGATAGAGTCACAGCAAAGAAAAATCTAAAAATACATGACTAATAAATGTAGCACATTGGATAGGATCTTGGAGAAGAAGAAAGACATTAGGTAAAAACTTAAGAAATATTTAAAAGTATGAAACTTCATTAGTGATAATTTATAATGATAATAAATGATTCATTTACTGTGGCAAATATAACATAATAATATAAGATTTTAAGAGTATATTAACTATGGATGGTTTTTAAAAGAACTTGCTATACTATATTTGCAATTTTTCAACAAATCTGAAACTGCTTTAAAAAATGGTTTTTGAAAAAAGTAGAACAGAAACACTTGCTATCACTCAAAATAAAATGAAATATTTAGGTGTACATTTAAAATAAAACATATACAAAAATGTACAGTAAAATATGCTAAAAACTAGAAAACACTGATGAAATAAATCAAAGAATAAATAAACGGAGAGTCAATACATGTCCATTTACTGGGAGAATCAACATAGCAAAAATATCATTTCTCCCCAAATTGATAAAAGGCACCATGTGATTCCAGTTAAATATGATATACATTTTTTGTACATCTAGAAAGAAAAATTATACCAAAATTTACACGGTTTATCCTTGGGCAAAATTCCTCTGAAACCTGTGAAACCCAGAAAACAAATTATCTGCTTTCAAAATACAATTGGGGAACAGGCATAGTATAAATATTCCCATTCCAAAAGGAAGAGATTGGAGGGAAAACAAAAGAAGTTACACTGCCAAGAAAATCAGAAACTCATCAGGGCAAATTCCATTAGAGTTCAAGGTCTGAGAATTATCCTCAGTGGCTCAATGCTCTGTCCTCCTGGCCCACCAGCAGTGGATTCCCCACTCTCCCAGCCTGAGGTGCTCCCTTAGACCCAGACCCTTGTATCAGTGGCTCTGATGTTGGAGGCACTCTTCCTACATTTCTTCCTTTCCCTCACCACTTCAGTCCATGTAGGCAGTGTTCCTGCTGGTATACAAGTCTCAAAAACTTTTTCAGTCTCCATGAAATTCATTAGGATCAAAGTTATCAGATAATAGTGTCCCCAAAAAAATCTTTCCGGAATAACAGCATCTTTATTTCTGGCTTCTGCTGAGATGCTTGATTGTAACCATGAGTTACACAATTAATCTTTCTACAAAATAGCTCTCCATCTGTACCTTTGGCCTAGGCTATTCAGAGCATGCTATCTGAAAAGGTTAAGAATATTCCAAATCATTAAATGCTGGTTCATTTTTAATTAGAAATTCTTTCCTCAACCTGTTTCCTCTTATACTTTACTATTAGCAGCAAGAAGAAACAAGGGAAAGCTTGCCATATTTTCCTTGTAAATCTCTTCTGCTAAACATCTATCCCCAAGTTTTACAAATTTTTCTGTCCACCCAGCAAAACATAATTTATCCTTTTTCTCTACAACTTTATAAGAATCACCTTTGCTCCAGTATTCAATAACATGCTTTACATTTCCATAGGAAGTGTCACCAGAAACTCCTTTAACATTCATATTTTGGCAATATTGTGCTCATGGTGATCTATGTATTCTTTTAGATAATAGAAGCTTTCTCTATGTCTCTCCTCACTTCCTTCAGAGCCCTCACTAGAAATATCTTTAACATCCATATTTCTACCAAAACGCATTTCTAGGCAATCAAGCACTTTACCATCAAGCACCTCAAAAATGCCACTTAGACCAAAAACTTCATTAGTTAACTAAGACTACCATTATCATCTACTCTGAAATCAGTGAGTTAAAAGAAAAAATATTGTCTTCCAGCTATGGAGCTACAAGTCCAAAATAAATGTGTCAGCAGGGCCATAGTCCCTCAGATACCTGTATGGAGAAATTCTACCTTACCTCATCCTAGATTGTAACGGATTTCAGTCGTCTTGTTTTTCATTGCCTTGAAGCTGAAGCATGCCAATCTCTATCTTCATGATTGCATGGCACCTTTTCTTATAAGGACAACAGTCATATTGGATTAGGAACCACCCTAAATCAGTTTGGCCTCATATTAATCACATCTTCAAAGTCCATATTTTGAATATGATTACATTAACAGGACCTGGAGGCAGTTAACATTGGAACATATATTTTTGCGGACACGATTTAACTCATCAGTTCATCAATGATAAAGGATCTTTAGACTCAATGTAAGCAAGGAGTGAAAACATAGTCAGAGTTGTAAAAAGCCTGGCTAAGTGTTGAAGGAGTACTCCAGTGAGAGCAAATCTGCAAAGACTGGAAAATTGTTTCCTTCTTTTCTTTTTTCCTGTATAGTTGGTGAGTTCACTCTTACTGATCCCCAAACTTACTACAAGCTACAGTAATCAAAATAGACAGAAGGATATGCATATAAGTCAATGGAATAGAATTGAGAGTCCAGAATTCAATTCACACATCTATGGTCAACTTAATTTTAACAAGGTCGCCAACACCAATGGGGAAAGAAATGATTTTTCTAGAAATGCTCCTGGAAAAACGGGATATCTAGATGCACGAGAATGAATTTGGAATTTATTCAAGGCATATATTTTAATATAGATAAAATTTAATGCAAATGGATCAGAGACCTAAATAAGAGCTAAAACTAAATATTAGCCAGAGGAGAAAATTTATGTTCTTATCATAACTTTTTTGTTCATGCATCCTGCCTTGGATTCCCTGTAACACAAATCTGCTATTCAAAGTCCCTTTTATCCAACTTAACTCCTCATCTTTTCTTCTCAGGCTTTATGCATATTTATTTTTCCTCCAACTCTAATATTTTGTTCTACTCAGCAGAGGCTTGTTCATTTGTTTCTCAGTATTTATGTTGAATGCCCTCTACTTAGCCACTTTTCCACCCTAAAAATATTGAGTTAGGCATACATCTTGCCTGAGACTTTGGGGGAACAGTCAGACAGATCAAAGCAGACAAGTACAATACTTTGTTATTACAATTCACTCTGCTACCTCTGGAACCAGGTTTTGTCAGTGAAAATGTGGGACGTGATCTTCAAGACCACTGCCACCCTGGAGAGGTAGATTAGTGTAGCTAACTTAAAATGCCACAATGCTCTCTTACCATATGTAAGTCACCTACTTCTTATTGAGCATTAGCTTGGTTGCTTTAAATATTTGACTATTTTCTAGATTTCCATTAAAGTAGACTCTAACAGATATTGCTCATGTTTTCAGTATCTCTTTGAAGGAAGAGTCTCTTGGAGGTCCCTAGCCTGTTCACTAATCAGGTTTTTTACTATTGAAGTAAATCTCTTTATTTGTTACAATTCTGGTCATATTTTCTATGTCTTTTGAGTCAGTTTTGTAACCTTCTGTCATGCTACGAATGTTTCCATTTCATATAGGTTATCTATTTTGTTGGTATACAATTGTTTGCTGTCTTCTGATATAGTCCTCATTACTTCTATAAGGTTAATAGTAATCTCCTCATATTCGCTTCCGATTTTAGGAATTAGAGGCTCCTACCTTTTTTCTTGCACAATCTAGTTAAAATTTCATAAATTTCCTTGATCTTTTCAAAGAACAAATATTTGGGTTAGTTGATTCTATTGTTGTTGTTTTTTTTTTTAATCTTTCTTTACCTTATATGTGGTCTAATATTTATCATTTCATTCTTCTAGATAGGGAATAATTTTCCAAGTCTAAAGATTGTGACGTTATGATATTTCTTTGAGATCTTTAGTACCTTTTTAATGTAGACATTTTCACCTATAAATTTCCCTCTGAGCACTGCTTTCACTATATCCCATGAGATTTGGTGTGCTTTGTTTTTGTTTTCCTTCATTTCCAAGTATGTTTTAATTTTTAATGTATTTTTATTTGAAAGATTGGTTATTAAAGTGTTTTATAATATTTCTACCAATTAGTCAAAGGAATATTTGTTTATCCATCCATCAGTTGATGGACACCTGGGTTGTTTCCAACTTTTGGCAATTGTGAATAGCAACCCTATGAACATCAGTGTGCAGATGTGTATTCGTGTTACTGCTCTCAGTTCTGCGTATATACCTAGCAACATTTTTTCATGTGTTTATTTGACATTTGTATTTCTTCTTAGGGCTCTTGTATTTTCTTGTCTTTTGCCCAGTTTTTAATTGGATATTTGTCTTTTAATTATTGTATTGTATGAGCTCCTTATATATCATGGATATTAAACTCTTATCATATATATGATTGCCAAATATTTTCTCCCATTGAGTAGACTGCCTTTCCACCTTTTTGACAAAGTCCTTTGAGGTGCAAAAGTGTGGAATTTGGAGGAGGTCCCATTTATCTATTTTTTCTTTTGTTGCTTGTGCTTTGGCTGTTTGGTTTAAGAAACTACTGTCTACCACAAGATCTTGAAAATGTTTTCCTACATTTCAATCTAGGAATTTTATGGTTGTTGTTTTTATATTTAGGTCCTTGATCCATTTTGAGTTAATTTTTGTATAAGGTATGAGATA
>JAQZBX010038914.1:0-23203 GCA_029593785.1 Cabassous unicinctus
TGTATCATACCACTCCCTTCTTACGTCCATGGTTTCTGAAAAGAAATTAGTATTTGATATTATTGAGGATCTCTTGTATGTGAAGAATCACTTCTTCCTTCCTTCTTTCATAATTCTCTTTTTCTTTAGCATTTGACATTCTGATTAAAAGGTGTTTTGGAATAGGTCCATTATGATTTACCCTGTTTGGAGTCCATTGTACTTTTGGACATGTATATTTATGTCTTTCAAAAGAGGTGGGGAATTTTTGGCCATTATTTCCTCAAATATTCTTTCTGCCACTTTTCCCTAGTCTCCTTCTGGTACTCACGTGATGTGTATGTTGAGATACCTCTATAATTTAAAGCATCTCATTGTGTGATGCTGTCACACAATTCCCTTATAATCTGATCAATTTTTTTCTATTCTTTTCTCTATGTTTTCTTCTGCCTGTATTATTTCAGTTGTCCTGTCTTTTAGTTCTCTGATTCTTTCTTCTGTTGTAAATCTGCTGTTGTATGTCTCTAGTGTATTTATAATCTCTTTTATTGTGGCTTTCATCCACACAATTTCTGCTATGCTTCTTTATAAACTTATTTTTTACTTTTACTTTTTATTTTTATTTTAAAAGAAGCTTTAGATTACATAAATTTACATAAAAATATAAGGGATTCCCATATGCCCCACCCACTCCTGCTCACACACGTTAGAACATTAACAACATCCTTCATTATTGTGCTAAATTTGTTACAATTGATGAACACATATTGAAGCATTGCTAGTAATGATGGGCTATATTTTAAATTATAGCTTACACTCTATCACACACAGTTAGTAGGTTATGAAAAAATACATAGTGGTCTGTATCTTTCATTGTAGTGTCTTGCAGGACAATTCCAATGCCCTGAAAATGCCACCATATTATACCTATTCATCCCTCTCCCTCCCCTCAGAGCCTATGGTGGACACTGCCTTATATCAATGATAAAAAATAATATGATAAATAATAGAATAATAATGTTTATTTTAATCCACAGTTTGTTCCATAAACTTGAGGATTTGAGGATGGTGATGCCCCACTCTGCTTCTAATTGAGAGGGAGTTTAGGTCCCATGGGACAGATGCATGTAACTATCTTGTTTGCAGTCGCAGACACTCTCTGTTCCTTGGAAAGGGCATTGTCTATGATCATTTCCTTGTTAGCAGTTGTGGGTGCATCCTACGAACTGATGAATAGGTATTGCAACACTGCTGAGATTCAAGGCTCAACTGGCACATGAACAGAACAGACAACTGGATACAAATGTAATAAGTATAGTGCTAATTATAGGTTCAAATAAAAGGGGCAGAAGAGCCATTTGTAGGGAAACCACAACTAAGTCCAACTCTGTTAAACTGAGGAGCATAAATCCCATAGTAAGGTCCACTGCCAGGGTGCTGAATCCTTGAGCTTGTCTGCCCTTTTTATAGTGTCTGGATTTCTTTAGGGCTTTCAGGAGAGCTGCTGTTTCAGACACTGTTTACTGTGGAGTTAATGAGATCCTCCTAAGACATCATAAGCATAACCTCTGGAATGACTTCCCAACTCACTTTGAAATCTCTTAACCATAAATAATCATTTGTTTTTAATATTTCTGGTCTTTTTCTGGATGCACTGATAGTTGTTGCTTGGTAATAATCCCTTGGTGATAGAGAGGCTCATCCTCAGAAGTCATGCACATGCCACTGGGAAAGTAATGCATTTATATGTTGCATTTGGCTTAGAGAGAGGCCACATTTGAGCAACAAGGAGGCTTTCAGGAGGTAGCTCTTAGGCAGTATATAACACTAGGGTATGTTTCAATTTCACAAGAAAAGGTTCATAAATACAATCATCAATAACAACGGCCTGGCATAAAGGTCTATCTTCCTTCAGTAGGTACTGCCATTGTACTCTGGGGATTCTTGCCATTCTATTAGGGAATGTAACAGGACTTTTCCCTCACCCTCTCCTCGGAACCTATGTTGACTGCTTTGTTTCAGTTTTTGAAGTATAAGATTCATAGTTACTTGCAATATTAATGAAGTCTTGACATATATATATTTTTTTTCCATTGGCCACTGCCTATGGTATCAAGGAATTCTTGACCTTCTAATTGAGAACATAACAGGACTCCCCTGGGTGGAAGTTTAATTTTTTCGTTGTTTATTGTGTGGGATTCCACCCACTGAGACATCACAATATGACAAGATGAACATTTACATATTCCATAGAAATATGCCTCAGGTGCACCTTATCTTGTATATACTCCCACACCAGGCACCCTACACCAGTAACCATTCCCTGCCGTATTTGCCAAAAGAACATTCTGAACATTCTAGTTTTAACCACAGACCTGCAAATTCCCAGAATTTACCTGCTCCTTCCATCACTCCCACTAGTTCCATGGATAATCCAAACCAACCCATACCATACTCCCCCTCACTGACCAGCACCACCAACCCCAATCACGTCATTGCACCACTCTCTTGCCCATCCACTGCTCAACCACAAATTTCCACCTTATCATAGATATTGTCCATATTGACATCAGCTCACCACCCTCTACTCCCTTTCTGTCTCCTGTAAACCTATCTTCCAGACCCTAGCTTTGTGAGTCTCCTCAATTTGCTTAAGCCATATCAGTGAGATCATGTAATATTTGAACTTCGGTGCCTGGCTTACTTTACTTAAGTTCTTCAAGATTCATCCACATTATCCTGTGTGTTAATGCTCATTCTTTCTTACAAATAAATACTATTCCATTGTATGTATGTACCACAATTTGCTTATCCATTCATCTGTTGGTGGACATTTGTGTTGCTTCCAACTTTTGGCAATAGTGAATAATGTCACTATGAACATTGGTGTGCATATATCTGTTTGTGTCCCTGATTTCAATTCTTCTGGGTATATACCAAGTAGCAGGATTACTGGATCATATGGCAGTTCTATAGTTAGTTTCCTGAGAAAACATCATACTATCCTCCAAAATGGCTGCAAGATTCTACATTCCCACCAGCAGTGGAAAAGGGTTCCCATTCATCCACATCCTCTCCAACATTTGTAGTCCTCAGGTTTTTTACTAGCCACCAATCAAATGGGTATAAGATGGTATTTCATTGTAGTGTTGACTTGTATTTCTGTAAAGCTAGTCTGGGAAGTAAATACACCTGAGAAGAACACAGAGGGATAGAGATGGCTCCATACACATGGCAGAAGCCCAGGGAAGAGCGAGAGCCTGAAGGTCTGCAGCTGACCTTGTGGAGAGAACAGACCAGCTGAGCTCAGAGAGAAAGGAGCCTCAGAATAGAGATGAGACTTATCCCAGCCTACAGCTGATATTTGAAGAAGCTTGGACCACAGAGACCGTAAGATGAAGAGGGAGGCTGAAACCTTGCAGTTGTGAGCAGCCATCTTGCTCCACCATGTGGCAACAGACTTTGGTGATGGAAGTAGCTTACACTTTGTGGCCTTGTGACTGTAAGCTTCTGCCCCAAAAGAATACCCTTTTTAAAACCCAACAGATTCCTGGTACATTGTATCAGTACCCATTTGGCTGACTAATACACCTCCTCTTTCTTTTTTTTTTCTTGGTTAGTCTAACTAAGGGTTTGTCAATTTTATTAATCTTCTCAATGAACCAGCTTTTCATGTTGTTAATTTTTTCTAGTGCTTTCTTAGTTTCAATTTCACTTATCTCTGCTTTAATCTTGGTTATTTACTTCTTTCTACTTGTTTGGTATTCATTTCTTTTTCTTTTTTTTATTTCCTCCAGGTGTGCAGTTAGTCTTTGAATTTGGTTCTTTCTTGTTTTTTAATACAAACGTTTATAGCTACAAATTTTCCTCTCAACACTGCTTTTGCTGTATCACATAGATTTTGATATATTATGTTATCAATTTCATTTGCTTCAAGTTACTTACCAATTTTATTTTGCAATTTATTTCATGACTAACATATTCTTGAAGAGTGTGTTATTTAACTTTTTATCTTTGTTTTTTATGTAATTTTTATTTTTTAAAGAAACTTAGATTACATAAATGATACATGCAAATTAATATAGGGTATTCCCATACGCCCCACTCCATAACCATCCCGTGTTTTTCCACATCAACAACATCCTTTATTAGTTTGGTACATTTGCCACAATTGATGAAAAAATCTTGGAGCATTGCCACTAAGTGATAATTATAGTTTATACTACAGTTTACTCTGTCTCCCACACATATTTGCAAGTTATTACAAGAAATACAATGGCCTATATCTGTCATTGCAATGTCATTCATGTTAATTCCCAAGTCTTGAAAATGCCCCCAAATTACACATATTTTTCCTTCTCCCTCCCCTCAGAACCTCCTTTGGCCACTGCTCCACATTCATGGTAAAAGTTCTTCCATTGCTAAGATCACAATAAGTCTACAGTAGAACAACTGTAAATCTACTCTAGACCATCATCCTTTCCCCAATCCAGAGGATTCTGGGAAAGTGATGCCCACTCCACCTCTAATTGGGAGGGCCTTAGATCCCATGGGACAGGTGGATGGGACTTTCTTGCTTGCAGTTGTGATCTCTCTTTGTTCCTTGCAATGGCCATTGTCAGTCATCATCTCCTTGTTACTTGTCCTGGGTGAGTCCAATGAATTGGAGAGTAGGTTTTGCAAGTCTGTTGAAATTCAGGGCACAACTGGCACATGGACAACCCAAAGATTTAAGTCTCTTGGATATAAAACTATCAATTTTAGTACTAACTATAGGTTCAAATAGAGGGTCAGCAGAGCCATATGTAGGGAAAACACTATTGAGTCCAAATCTATCACACTGGGGAATATAAATTCCAAATTAAGGCCCACAGGCAGCGTACCAAACTCCTGAGCTGTCTCCCCTGTTGTGTGGATTACTTCAGAGCACTCAGGATCCCCATCATTTGCAGTAATATTTACTTTAGTAGTCAGTGAATTCCCACTGAGGCGTGCATAAGCATAACCTCTGAAATGAACTCCCGACTCACTTTGAAGACTCTTAGCCATATAAACTCACTTGTCTTTACCCTTTGCCCCTGTTGGTCAAGGTCTTTTTCCAGTTGTATTGCTAGTTTGTGCTTGGAAATAATCCCTCAGAGACAGGTATGCTAATCCTTGGGAGTCATGCCCCATGCTGGGGGAAGGTAATGATTTATATCCTGAGTTTTGGCTTAGAGAGGGGCCACATTTGAGCAACAAGGATGCTCTCAGGAGGCAACATTTAGGCACCCTATAATACTATGCTAAGTTTTAATTTCAAAAGTAAAGGTTCATAAATACAATGATCACAATCAAGGGCCTGTCAATGGTCCTTCCTCCTTCACTAGTCAATGCCCCTGTACTTAGGGGATTGTTGCTGTCCCATTAGAAAATTTGGCAGTGCTCTCCAAGATGAGTATCTGATATTACTTTAGGTATTGTGTAGCTCTCCACCCACTGTGACAATTCCCCATCAACACTTGAACACATTCTTGGGCCTTATAATTATATCCCAGGTGTATCCCCTCCCATGCATCTCCCATCTCTGACACCCCACACCAATGATCCTTCCTTGCCACAGTTGTAACCCTTCTGTGATCTGAAACTTCCTCAAAATTGAACCCAATAAAATAAACAAATGCAATTAATAGGAAAATGATTTAATAATGATTGTTTAAAAATAACAAATAAAAGGCAAAGTTTTTTAAAAATTTGAAATAAAAATAAAAAATATAAAATAAAAAAATTCCCATTATGTATTTCATCATTTTAAGATCTGTTGTCCTGTATATACAATGACATTTGCTTTCAATTTTTCACCCTGTGTCTTATTTTTTTTTTCATTTTGTCATCAAAGAAGCTTTAGGTTACAGAGAAGTCATATACAGAATACAGGTAATTCCCATGTACCCAATGTCCTCTCCCTTTTTCATCTTCCCCTTTTAATAACATTTTACATGTGGATGGTACATTCTTTATAGTTGATGTACAAATATTGAAACATTGCTACTACCATGGCCAATGATTTACATTGTGGTTTACTTTTGGGACTACACACTTTAATAGATTTTGATGAAGTTTGACATGGTCTGTATTCATCCTTGCACGATCATTTAGAACAATTCCATCACTCCAAAAATGTAGCATGCTCCATCTATTATATTCCTCCCTCCCTCTCCCCTCAGGAGCCACGGTAACCACCAAGATTACCTCATTGATGTACCAGATTCATAGTTTCTTTCAACAACATTGAAGGCTTAACATATTGGCCTGTTCTCTTAACATATTGGCCTGTTATTAGGCACTGCCTATACTCTTGAGAAACTTCTGCCTCTCTATTTGAGATCACAGCGGGGCTCCCCAGAATGGGAGTCCAATACCTTCCCACTGATTATGTGAGTCTCCACCCCCTGATACAACTCATTATGACAAGAAGAATGCTACACATTCCCTAGACTCATGCTTCAGGTGTGACATGTCCCATGTGCCCCCACATCCAACATCTTAAACAAGAAATGCTCCCCTGCCATATTTGCCAAAAACATTCCTAACCATTGTAGTTTCAACCACTTACTCTCAAATACTCAGAGTTCACCTACTCCCTCCCCCAACCATTGCCCCAGTTCCATGGACAGTCTAACCCAAACTCCTGACCCCACCCCCTCACAGATAAGACCACCCAGCCAATTAACATCATTGAATGACTGTTATGCCCATCCAATGCACAACTCAACCCTTCCACCTTATCATAGATTTTGCACAAATTGGCATTGATGCACAACCTTCTTCTCCCTTTCTGTCTCCTCTAACTGTATCTTCCAGACTCTAGCTCTTTGAGCCTTCTGAATTTGCTTAATTTATATCAGTTAGGTCATGTAATATCTGTCCTTCAGTGCCTGGTTTGCTTCACTCAACATAAGGTCGTCAAGATTCACCCATGTTATCTCGTGTGTTAATACTGCATTCTTCTTACAACTCAGTAATATTCCAGTTATGTATGTACACCAATAATGAGCAATCTGAGGAGGATATCAAGAAAAAAAAACTCTCATTTACCATAGAAACAGAAAGAATCAAATTCCTAGGATAAAGTTAACTAAAGATATAAATGAATTATACACATAAAACTATACAACACTATTAAAGGAAATCAAAGAAGACTTAAATAAATGGAACAGTATTCCCAGTTCATGGATAGTAAGGCTAAACATCATTAGATGTCTATCCTATCCAAACCGATTTATAGATTTAATGCAATCCCAATAAATATTCTGACAACATTTTTTACTGAATTGGGAAAGCTAATTATAAAATTTGTTTATCTATTCATCTATTGATGGACATTTGGGTTGTTTACAACTTTTGTCGGCGTGAATAATGCTGCTATGAACATTGGTGTGCATATTATCTGTTCATCTTCCTGTTTCATTTTTTCTGGGTATATACCCAACTGTGGGATATCTGAATCATATGGCAGTTCTATAGTTAACTTCCTGAGGAAACATCAAATTGTCCTCTACAATGGCTGCACCATTCTACATTCCCACCAGCAGTAGTTAAGAGTTCCCATTTCTCCACAACCTCTGCAACCTCTGTAGTCCTCTTTTTTTTTTTTATAATCACCACTCTAATGGGTGTAAGATGATATCTCATTGTAGTTTTGATTTACATTTCCATAACAGCTAGTGATGTTGAGCATCTTTTCATGTGCTGTTTAGCCATTTGTGCTTCTTCTTTGGAGAAGTGTCTGTTCAAATCACTTGCCAATGTTTTAAATGGGTTGTTTGTCTTTTTATTTTCAAAGCATAGGATTTTTTAAATATAAGCTGGATATTAGGCTCCTATCAGATATATGGTTATCAAATATTTTCTTCCATTGAATAGACTGCCTTTTCACTTTCTAGACAAATTCCTTTGAGGTGCAAAAGATTTTAATTTTGAGGAGGTCCCGTTTATCTATTCTTTTCTTTTGTTGCTCATGCTTTGGGTGTAAAGCTTATGAAACTAGTTCCTGATGCAAGATCCTGTAGATACTTCCCTATATTATCTTCTAGTAGCTTTATGGTCTTGATTTATATTTATATCTTTGATCCATCTTGAGATAATTTTTGTTTAAGATGTGAGGTGGTGTTCCTTTCTCATTCTTTTGGATATGGATATCTGGTTCTCCAAACACCATTTGTTGAAGAGGCCATTCTCTCCAATTTGAGTGGGTTTGATGGCCTTGTCGAATGACAGGTGACTGTATATGTGGAAATCTTTATCAGAACTCTCAATTTGGTTCCATTGGCCAGTATGTCTATCTTTGTGCCAATACCATGCAGTTCTGACCACTGTAGCTTTCTAGTATGTTTTATAATCAGGTAGAGTGATTCTTCCAATTTCATTTTTCTTTTACAATATATCTTTGCCTTTTCAGGGACCCCTTCCCCTCCAAATAAATTTCATAATTAGCTTTCCCAATTCAGTAAAAAATGCTGTCAGAATATTTATTGGGATTGCATTAAATCTATAAATCATTTTGGATAGGATAGACATCTAATGATGTTTAGCCTTAATATCCATGAACTGGGAATACTGTTCCATTTATTTAAGTCTTCTTTGATTTCCTTTAATAGTGTTGTATAGTTTTATGTGTATAATTCATTTATATCTTTAGTTAACTTTATCCTAGGAATTTGATTCTTTCTGTTTCTATGGTAAATGAGATTTTTTTTTCTTGATATCCTCCTCAGAATGCTCATTATTGGTGTACAGAAATGCTACTGATTTTTGCACATCCATCATAGAACCTGCCATTTTTCTAAACTCATTTATAAGTTGTAGAAGCTTTGTTGTAGATTTCTCAGGGCTTTCTATGTATAGGATCATGTCATCTGCAAATAATGAAATTTTTACTTCTTCCTTTCCAATTTGGATGTCTTTAATATCTTTTTCTTGCCTCTGTGCTCAATCATGTACAGCTAACACAATGTTTAATAAGAGGGATGAAAGTGGACATCCTTGTCTTTTTCCTGATCTTAGAAGAAAAGGTTTCATGATTTTATCATTGAATATGATGTTAGCATTTTGTTGTTCATTTATACCCTTTATCATGTTGTGGGATTTTCCTTCTATTCCTGTCTTTTGCAGTGTTTCCTCAGGAAAGGGTGCTGTATTTTGTCAAATGATTTTTCTGCATCTATAGGGATGATCATGTGATTTTTTTCATTTGCTCTGTTTATGTGGTATATTACATTGATTGATTTTCTTATGTTGAAACATCCTTGCATACCAGGGATGAAAACCATTGGTCATGGTGTATAATTCATTTGATATATTGTTGAATATGATTAAAAAATGTGTTGTGGATTTTAGCATCTAGATTCATTAGAGAGTTTGGTCTATAGTTTGCCTTTCTTGTGGCAACTTTGTTTGGCTTTGGTATTATGGTGATGTTGGCATCATAGAATGAATTAAACAATGTTTTCTCGACTTGTGTTTTTTTGAAGAGTTTAAGCAGGATTGGTGATGGTGCTTTCCAGAATGTTTGGTAGAATTCATCTGACAAGCTGTCTGTTCCTGGACTCTTCTTAGTTGGGAGGTTTTTCATGACAAATTCTACCTTGTTACTTGTGATTGATCTGTTGAGCTTATCAATTTCTCTTTTAGTCAGTTTAGGCTGCTTGTGTGTTCTTGGAATTTGGCCATTTCCTCTAAATTATCCATATTTTTGGCATACAACTTTTCAAAGTATCCTCTTATGCTGCTCTTTATTTCTGTTTGATCAGTGATGATATCCCCTTCCTCATTTCTTATTTAATGTATTTGCATCATCTCTCTTTTTTTCTTAATAGTGTAGCAAAGAGTTTTTCAAATTTGTTAATCTTCTCACTGAATCCGCCTTGGGCTTTATTTTTTTTTAGTGCTTTCTTATTTTCAATTTCATTTATCTCTCTTCTAATCTTTGTTATTCCTTTTTTCTACTTCCTTTGGGGTTAGTTGTTTTTCTAATTCCTCCATGTTTGCAGTTAGTTCTTTGAATTTAGCTTTCTTTGTTTTTAATATTGGCATTTATGTCTATGAATTTCCTTCTCAGTACAGCTTTTGCTGCATCCCATATGTTTTGATATGTTATGTTGTCATTTTCATTCATTTTTGGTAGTTACTGTTTGCTTTTGTGATTTCCTCCTTCACCCATTGTTCATCTAAGAATGTGTTTTTTAACTTCCATATCTGTGTGCCTGTAGCAGATTGATATTGTTTATGAATTCTAAAAATAGATATTGGATTATGTTCATCAACTGCTCTGTCCTTCCAGGCATATTAGATTATATTGCTTTAAGAGGTTTCACTTTTCATTGATTAAACAATGATTATGGCTTTGATTGGGCCATGTCAGTAGGATGTTTTATCCCTGCCTTCTTGATGGATGGGGACTCACAGAGAAACCACACCACAGAGAAGGGAGTTTTGAGTTTTAATGGAGACTGGGAAGTAAGTACAAAGAGAAGCAGAGCAGCTCAGTGCAGAGAGAATCAAGCCCCAGGAAGAGTGACTGAATCAGTTGCCTAACAGTCTACAGCTGGCCTTGTGGAGAGAGCAGGGCAGCTGAGCCAGAGAGAAACAACCAATGGAAGAAAGGAACCTAGGAAGTCTGAACTCTTGGCAGATATCAGCAGGCATTTTGCTCCAACACAGAGCAACAGACTTTATTGAGGGAAGTAACTTATGCTTTATGGCCTTGTAACTGTGGGCTTCTACCCCAAATAAATACACTTTATAAAAGCCAACCAATTTCTGGTATTTTACATCAGAACTCCTTCAGCTGACTAATACAGAATTTAGTGCAGAAGAGTAGGGGTCGTGCTTTTGCAATTACCAAAATGCTAGGAGAATTGTATAAATGGTTAAGGGGTATTTTTTGGAGGAATTGTGAGATGCTTGGTGGAAAAGTGTTAGACTACTTTAAAGAGACTCTTAGTAATGTGTATGCTGAAGAGACTTTTAATGATGCCTTAGAAGTAAATGATGAATCTTACTGGATACTGGAGGAAAGGTGATCCATGTATAAATTCACAGAGAAATTAACAAATTTGACTTCTGATGTTTTATGGAAGACAGAATTTGAAAATAGCGTTCCTGGGCATTTAGCTGAAGAACATTCCAAAGTAAACTTGGAAAATGTGGCTTGGTTTCTCCTTGCAGCTTATATAAATTTCTAGACAAGAGAGATAAGCTGATGACTGATTTGTTGGGCACAAATAAATAAGAAACTGTTTCTGTAAATTCCAAGACTCTGGAAATCAAGCTCCCAGATGATAGTGCCCCAATTGAAGACTTACCTAAACTTGGAATTTGTAAATCAGGATAGAAAATGCAGTTATCTAGGAAATATGTGTGGAAAGTCTTACTGTCTGATGGCTTGGACTCCTGCTTCCTGCATTCTAAACCAACAAACTTTTTGAGAGAGATGTAGGTAATAAAACTATTGACAGATTGGGCTAAAAAGGACATCAACAGGAGAGAAGGAAGAGGAAACAGCTTTAAGAGGAAAACCATGGAAGCTGAGTTCTGGAATTAAGACATCAATTTGGGCCAAGAGGAATGCTGCCCATGTGTACAGAGAGCGTGAGTGTGCCCTGGCAGTTGAAGAGGGTGGATGTTCTCACCCAATGTTCAGGGAGAGTTTTGCAACCCCAGGATACAAAGTTGGTAGAGCACTTTCCTCAAGGATTAGGGCAGTTAAGGCCAGCACCTCATAGGTCTGAGAGGTGTGCTCTTGTCCCCCATGGATTAGGGAAGACCAGATCACCAACTCGTTGCTCTGAGAGGGTTGAGCCTGTATGCCAAAGGTTAAGGAGGAATTTGTCTTCAATTCACTGTACTAAGGGGGTTAAGACTCTAACCCAAAGATTGGGTAAACTGTGGCAATCAACCGAATCCTCTTGGAAAGAGACGTCTGGAGCTTGGTTGTCACCCGGATTCTTGATGAGGGTGGAACCAAGAAAGTGGCCATTGTGCAAACCTGTAGGAAGAGGGGGTACCCATCTGGCCCCAAGGAGAAGAAACTTTCATCTTCAGAATTACTCTTAGACTTTGACATCCAATGAAGTATATCTTTCAGGTTTACTGAACTGTAGAGGACCCATGACTCATGTTTCCCTCCAAATTTCTCATTATTGTAATGAAAATCTTTATCCTTTGTCCATCCATTTGTGTATGAAGCAGATAAATTCTTTTGTAAGTTTCAGAAGTCTACAGCAGATGGGACTTTGCCCCAAGACAAACAATATTTCTTTAAACTTATTATAATATGATTTTGTACTTAGTATTTTTACTGAAATACGTTTTTTTAAATACTGTAATATCTTTTTGGAATTCAGAGGGTGAAGTGTGGGAGTTTGATATTGTTTATGAATTCCAAAAATAGATATTGGATTATGTTTGTAAGCTGGTCTTTCCCTATGGGCATATTAGATTATATTGGATCCAGAGGTTTCACTTTTACTTGATTACATAATGATTAAGGCTTTGATTGGGCCACATCAGTAGGATGTTGTGACTCTACTTCATTGGTGAGTGGGGATGCACAGAGTAGCTACACCACAGAGGAGGGAATTTGGAGTTTTAATGGAGCCCAGGAAATAAGCACACAGAGGAGCAGAGCCACTGAACCCAGAGAGAATTGAGCCCCAAGGATAGGTATAGCTAGTGGACTGATAGTCTACAACTGGCCTTGTGTAGAGAGAAGGAGAGCTGAGCCCAGAAAGAAACAAGCCCCAGGAAGAGAGGAACCCAGGAAGCCTGAACTCTTGGCAGATGTTGGCATCCATCTTGCTCCAACTCATGACAACAGACTTTGGTGATGGAAGTAACTTATGATTTATGGCCTGGTAACTTTGGACTTCTACTCCAAATAAATACCCTTTACAAAAGCCAACAGATTTCTGGTATTTTGCATCAGTACCCCTTTGGCTGACTAAAACAGTGCCTAAACAGGTTCTCTGCCCCTTACTGGTTTCCAGCTTCCTTCCATTGTCGTCAGATAAATTAATTTGTATAGTTTCAATCTTTCTGAACATATTGAGAGTTTTTCTGTGGCACAGCAAATAGTTTATTCTGGAGAATGGTCCATACGCACCAAAGAAGAATCTGTATTCTGCTATAATTTGGTCTAATCTTTTATGTATCTAATAGGTCTAGATCCTCTATTGTATTATTCAAAGTCTCTGTTTCTTTATTGTTCCTCTGTTGATATGTTCTGTCTAATAGTAATAATGGTGTATCAAAGTCGCCCACATTTATTGTAGAGGTACGTATTTCTCCAATTAACTTTTCCAATGTTTGCCTCATGTATTTTGAGACACCTTGGTTAGGTGCGTAAATGTTTATGATTGTTCTTTCTTCTTGATAGAGTACCACTTTTATTAATATATAGTTTCCTCCTTTGTCTCTTACAATAGCTTTTTAAATTTAAAGTCTATTTGGCCAGTATCAGTATAGCTATTCCTGCCCATTTTGGTTATTGTTTGCATATAAAATTGTTTTCCAACCATTCACTTTCAATCTCCTTGTGTTCCTGTGTTTAAGGTGAGTTTCTTGTTGACATCATGTACATGAGCCACATTTCCTTATCCATTCTGCCAATATGTGTCTCTTGATTGGAGAAGTTAATCCATTAACATTCAATGTTATTACTGTCAAGTAATTACTTACAATAGCCATATTTCCTTCATTCTTACACTCTCTTCCAAGCCTCTTTCTTTTGTTTTTTCCTTTCAACCTGCAGAACTCCCTTTAGTGTTTCATGAAGGGCATGTTTCTTGTTCACAAAATCTCTTAATTTATCTCCAAATATTTGAACCCTCCCTCAGTTGTGAATGCCAGGTTTGCTGGATACAGAATTCTTGGCTAACAGTTTTTTTTTCTTTAGTACCTTAACTATGTCATACCACTGTCTTCTTTTCTCCATGGTTCCAGATTAGAAATCAACATTTACTCTTATCGAGGTTCCCTTGTATTTGATGAATCTCTTTTTTCTTGCTGCTTTCAGTATTCTGTCTTTGTCTTGATCAATGGAAAATTTCACAAGTATATGTCTTGGGATGGGCCTGTTAGGATTTGTAGAATTTGGAGTGTGCTGCACTTCCTGGACATGTACATCAGTGTCCCTCAAAAGCATTGGAAAACTTTCAGCTATTATTTCCTCAAATATTCCTTCTGCCCTCTTTCCCTTCTTTTCTCCCTTTGGGGTTATTATAATGTATATATTGCATTTTACATGTTGACATTCAATTCCCCGAGTCCCTGCTGACTTTTTCCTATCTTTTTATCTATGTGTTCTACTATCTGTCTGATAGCAGATATACTGTGTTTCACATTGCTAATTCTTTCCTCCATCTGTTCAAATCTGCTTTATGTGTTTCCAGCATGCTTTTTATTTCTTGTATTGTGCCATTCATCACCATTAAATCCATTATATTTTTACATATATTTACAATTTCTTCAGTATGTTCCCCCATTGTCTTCCTAATATCCTTTATCTCTTCCTTCACTTCATTAAGTTGATTTGTGATATTTGTTTGGCCATCCTTGATTAGTTGACCTACATTTGGCATCTCCTCCTGCTTTTTTAGTTTGTTCATTAGACTTGGCCATCTCTGTTTCTTCGTATGGCTTGTAATTTTTTGTTGGTATCTAGGCAAGTGTTTATCTTGATGTGCTTATTCAGTGGTTAGATTCTCTTCCTATTCTAAGGTTTCATTTTTAGTTTTTTTTCCCCTGTGGTAATGTTCCCTTTTGACATTTGATTCCTCTTTTTTTACATCTTTGCAGTTGTTTCTGTTCCCTGAAAAAAATATTAGGACAAGTGAAAGGAAAGAGATAAGAAGAGAAACAGAAAACTAGTGTCAATAATAATAATAAAAATAATAATAGAAAGAAGAGGATCCATACAAGAGTTAGGAAGGTAAAGGAGTAATATGAATAAAAATCATAAAAATACAAAGGAATAAAAATATTAAAGATAGAATAGAGAAAATGTAACAGAAAACAAATTGGAAAAAATGATAGAATGAATTAAAACATCAGAAAGATGAGATGAAAAGAGGAGACAAGAAAAAAAGGGAGAGAGAGAAAGAACAAATGAAAGCCAAACAAGAAGAGGTGGAATGAAAGAAAAGCAATAGAAGACAGAAGATGGAAAAATGAATCAAATAAAAGAAATAAAGTAGGTAAGAATAGATAAGGAAAAGGAAAAAGGAAACAAGGAAAGAGAATAACAACAAACAAGATACAAGACAACAACAACAAAACACCCCAGCAAAGGCAGGCTTCCTTTTTAGGCCCTTAGTGAGCTTCTCACACTGCTAGTGCTCATCATTTTGCCCTCTACATGTGAGATACCCATTTTTAGCAAATAAAATAAAGTACAAAAATATGACAAAAAATAAAAAAATAACTGTTCAAAAAACCTAATACCAAAAAAAATTCTCAGTCTATAGGTTCCCTTTCATAAGGTGCCAGCTCATTGTCTGATAACCTGGTGGATCACTCTCTGGGTCCTTTGTCTTAGAGGTACTGGGTACTGCACCAAGGCCTCATATATGCAAGGCGAGTGTCCCTACACTGAGCTACAACCCCTCCAAAAGTTAAGTTGGCTTCTGAGAGTATATCTGTCTCTTCCCATCCCCTTTCCCTCAGGCAAGTTGGGCGTCTAGCAATTTGCTGGATCCAGCTTCTATCTCTGCCCCCTCCTTGACCTTGTTCCTCTTTCTCCCAGGGTGGCTGTATGTGACAGCCAGCCTGAGCATAACCTACTCTCCTCCCACTGAGACTGATTCAGTGCTGGCTCTTCTTTCCCCTGAGATTCATAGGGACATCAGCTGACCAAACTCACCAAAAAAGTATCCACTCTCTTGCCTCCACCAGGCCCCTCTTCCTAACAGAGAACCCACTCTACCCTTCAGTTGGCTGCAGTGAACCAGGGGTTTTACCAATGATATTTGCCTTGACCATGTGTTATATATGCCATATCCAGGCACAGGGGTGAACAACGCATATTTTTCCTTTAGTCTCTCTGTCTCTGTCCTGTTCCCTCCTCTATGATAAGCAACACATTCCTGTACTGCAGATTCCCAAGGCAGCTCACTTGGGTAGACTTTTGCCCTTTCTCCGTTGCTCTTTGTGAGAGTTGACCTCTGCTTACCTAAGTTGATGTCATCTTCCCAGAAGTCCTCTTTATAAACTTTTGAATTCTTCTTTTTGCTCACACATTATGTTTTTAATATCCTTTTGTTCTAAAGCCATATTTGACTTATTTCTAATCATATTTCTTTCATCTCTTTACATTGATTTAGGAGATTTGTTTGAGCTTCTTTGATTAGTTCCAAATTCTGTTTCTACTCTGAAATTTTAATTTTTCCCTTAACTGAGCCATTTCTTCCTGGTTCTTAGCATGGCTTGTAATTTTTTGCTGATATCTGGGCATCTGATTATTTTGATGTTTTAAATCTGAAGGTCAGTTTAACCTTCTTGCTTATAGTTTCAGTGTACATTTGCTGTGCCCTAAAGTTCTTCTTTGATGTTGGATCCAGCTTTTACTGCACATTTGAAGAAGCCTGTTTTTAACTGTTCAGATTTTCTCCTGTCTCCTGATTCTATTTCTTGTCTTGTATATGCAGTGCAACTTTTTAAAATTACCCATTGATAGGAAATTGTTTCACCTCTAGGAGAAAACTTCCTTTTCAGGGAGTCCTCATCTGCTCTGCTTGTTTTTGTGCAGAATTTTCTCTCAGGTCCTGTGATTTGTTCCACTGCTTTATTTCATGCAGTATAAACTGTTCATTATATTTTTCAGTCCTGTGGTCCATTCTGCCTTACAGAAGTTCACTATTCCCTTTTTTTGCTGTGAGGCTTTTATGACTCCACTGTTCCATTTGTGTATCCCACCACAGGGAACCAGATGAAGTCAATGTCCAAAACCTTAATGTGCTCCAGCAATTAGAGACCAGGTATGGGTTTTGTTCCTCTTGCCAACAGTTCATCTGTGGGTCTATTTTCCTTCCTGGGAGATCTTTTATATTCATGTGCTTTCTGGAGAGAGTTGCTAGGCTTCTGCCCTGGGTCCATGCGGTCTTGGGACCATATGCTAGGATATGAGTCATTTTTTAACTCATTGCTTTGAATGGTTCATTGGTCTGTGTACATGGTAGGAGATACCGGGGCTGTGTTCCCATGTTTGAATCTTAAGCTAAATGGGACCAAGTGTAGGAGTGTTGTCCAAATTGACAGTTCTTAGTTGAAAATGTCCTCCCTTCTTTGTTGTGTTTTTCTCCTTTTATTTAGACTTTGTAGATTCTTTCTCTAGTCTCTTTCATCCACAAGAGTTCAAGGCAAGTGGGATATATCTTTGTAATTTATTAGCTCTTCTTGAGAGGAAATTATTCTTTGGGACATCTTACTTTGCCACCTTGATGGAATTACTTGAAGGTATTTATCAGGATTGAATGATTCTAAAATAATATATAATTTTAGCTTTGTTTCCATCATATGTGTGTGATCCATTTGTTTCTTATAAAATTCTCATATAAATTCTCATAAAATTGACATAAATTTGCAAATCTCAATAATACTCAATGTCAAGCAGGACAAATAAAAATAAATTTACATTGTAAGAAATATAAAGACATTAAAAGAAATTATAAAATAATGATTTAATATTCTACCACAGACTACATGACCATTTATATATTCAGACCAGATCATAATCCAAAGGTATGCATTTTTGACAAACTATTAACTTCAAATTTCAGCTTACTTTTTTTTTTTTAGATTTTGAACTGTAATCCCTACATTTTGACTTCTTACTGATATAGTTAACATTTGTCTTCTCCCCAGTATTTTACTTGTGTTCATCTGTAGGATACAACAAGGTATATCACTAAAATTTGATATCTACAATTAAATCGTTAACATGCTTTTAGATAAACAATTGTTTGAAGCTGATATGGTTTCATATAGAAAGAAATAACATCAGTTAATGAATCATAAGATGAAGTTTCACACAATGAACACACCTGTGTGTAAGTAATAGCATTTGACCACATATAAGTAGGTCCCTTCATGTTCTCTCCCATTCACTCCCCATTCTTTTTCCCAAAATGATTACTATATTGGCTTGTAAACGTATGATTGAGCATGTGTTTTTGGCTATTTCAGGTCCCTTTTATTTCCAAATAAATTTTATAATTGGGTTTTCCATTTTTTTAAAAAAAAGGCTGTCAGGATTTTTATTGGAATTGTGTTGAATTTGTAAATCAGTTTGGGTAGAATTGACATTTTAACAATATTTAGTCTTCCAATCCGTGAACACTGAATGCCCTTCCATTTATTTAACTCTTCTTTCATTTCTATTTGTCATGTTTTGTAGTCTTCTGAATACAGGTTCCTTATGTCCTTGGTTAAGTTTATTTCTAAATATTTTATTGTTTTAGGTACTATTATAACTGGAATTTTTTTCTGATTTTCTTCTCAGATTGCACATCATTAGTGTAAAGAAACACTATTGATTTCTGCATATTAATCTTCTTTCCTGACACTTTTCTGAACTCATATATTAGTTCTAGTAGCTTTGTTTTGGATTTTTCAGGATTTTTGTAGATACAGGGTCATATCATCAGCTAATAGTGAAAGTTTTATTCTTCCTCTCCTATTTAGGTTCCTTCCATTTATTTATCTAGCCTAAATGTTACAGGTAGAACTTCTAGTAAAATATTGATTAACAGTGGTGACAGTGGGCAGCCTTGTCTTTTTCTTGATCTCAGAGGGAAAGCTTTCAGTCTTTCACCATTGAGTACAATGCTAGCTGTAGGTTTTTCATACTTGCGTTTTACCATATTAAGAAAATCTCCTTCTATTCATATCTTTTGGAGTGTTTTTATAAAGAAAGGACACTGTATTTTGTCAAATGCATTTTCTGCATCAATTGAGAGGATCATGTGATATTTATTCTTCAATTTATTAATGTGGTTTATTATACTAATTGATTTTCTCATATTGAACCACTCTTTCAAACCTGGGATAAAACCCACTTGATCTTGGTGTATAATTATTTTAATGTGCTTTTGGATTTGGTTTGCAATTTTTTTTGTTGAGGATTTTTGTATCTATATTCATTAGAGACATTGGTCTGGTTTTTATTAGTGTCTTTATCTGGTTTCGTTATTAGGGTGATTTTGACTTCATAGAATGAGCTTGGTAGCATTCTTTTAGAAGAGATTGAGCAATGATTGGTAAAAGTCACTTGTGAAGCCATCTGGTCCTGGGTTTTTCATCTTTGGGAGGTTTTTCTTTCCTGTGTATATTTAACCATACATATTTATATAAATTTTATAGATCAGTACATTCAGTTAACTTGTTTTCTACACAAACAGAACTCTTGCAATAGTAAACTTTCTAACATAAATACTATTAAAATAAAGCTTCAAAATAAATATTCTATACAAAGGAAACCATTTTTGGTAACTTTTGTTGTGGGGTGAGAGGAGGCTACAGTGAAGGGGTGAAATAAAGTAGCAGTGTTTGGGTGAGGGGCCTTGAACAGCTTTTCCGTTTGTTGCAAGGAACCAAACTGTGGATCATGAAGAGAGAAAGCAAGAGAAGACACCACATGTAGTTATCCACAGCAAAAAATGATAACACAAAGTTTGTCACTGTCACAGTAAGCAAAAGGACATGTGAAAATACTTACCAAAGGCATGAATCAGAAGGCTGGTGAAGCTTGCAGGATGGGATGCCTTGCTGAGTTGTGCTGAGGTGTGCTGGCTAGGCTAGGATAGCATGGGTGAAGGAGAATATGAAGCTTCACATTGAGATTAATTTGGTTTCTGATCCAAGTGAACACATTACATATTGTGCAAACTTGGACAAGTCATTATCTGACTGGGCCTCACTTGCCAGGATAGTGGGGATTGATGCAAGTTTGCTGAAAGAACTGTGCTATCTCTAATAGGAAGGTCTTCCATTTCCATTAGATTTGAAGGGGACTGGTTCAACAGGAGGAATTGGCTTCACTCCCTTTCCAGCTGGGAACTCTGAGAATCTTTGGTTGTGACCCCACATCTGTCTGGAAGGGCTTTGCTATCCTAGACCCAGTTCCTAGGGTGCTTTGTTAACAGCTGGCCTTCCCAAACCCACACACCAAGGGTGCCTAGGAAAAGTGCTCCCCACACCAGCTGGTGGACCACACGCCCAATTCTAAACAGAATTGCCTTCTGCCCCAGTTTGAGCAGAAGTGGGACCACAAGTGACACTTTTGAAAAAGAGCTATAATCCCACCAAGCAAACCATTGGTGACAGGAAACACAATCAGCCAGAAGCACTCACAGAAATGTGTCCATAGGTCTGAGTTCTTGGTCCCTCAGGCAATCCAAGGGGTCCACAAACAAGCCAGTTTTTTTTTCTTTATTTTCCCAAGAAACCTGGAAGTACATACTGAGGAGTTACTACACAGCAGAGCTGTGAGGACCAAAAATAATTCATTCCTTTCATTCACCAGGGAGCACCTAGGATGCCACATGGGAGTGTGAGGGAGAGTTCTGCATACATTCTTCTAGTGGGTTAAACACAAAGCAGAAAAGAATAAACCAAACCAGGAGTGAGGGGAGAGAAAAAAGCAATCCCTAAACCAGAAAAATCCATGTTTACAACTATGTACACCAAGAATCAGTGTTCAGGAGGCACTTGTTAGGAAACAGGGTCTATGCAGGTAGAGGGACAGTGTGGCTAAGTGTGTATAGGTGTGTGTGAGCATACACAGCTAACTTAAATTAATTCTCCACAGAATTGGTGTGTAGACCTCCAAAGTCAACGTGTAACTTGCCACTGGGTCTGGTTTCCGATGGAGGCTTGGGGAAAGCCCTTCTTGCCTCAAATTACTCACCATGCTATTGGTTTTGGTTTCACTTCTGCACACCTATTCTGATTAAAACATCTCCAGTGCCACCAGTGCACATCTGATGCATTCAATTGATATAAGTGGTTGACTGTGTGTGTTTTTCTTTCTACCTTTCCCTCTGATTTTTGCAAGAATATCCATATATCCATCACAATTCTGGCAAGGCTACTTATATGAATCAACCTTAGAAAATGAAGATGCAATGTTTCATATTTGCCTTTTACAAGCTAGCAAGTGTGACTTAATAAAGCCTAAAATAAGACCCCCCCACCATGCTCCAATCAATAAATACCTATGGTTACAATCAACTTATTCTAAATCGTAGTATGTTACTTTTATTCTTCAAGAAGAAACCAAAAAAAAAAAAAAAAGTCCTTGAGAAGCATTGGGTGCTGAAGCTTCATTCTTGGAGGTGGTTCTGTCCCTACAGAAAAACCTGGAAGTGCTACAAATGCTCTTCATAAAGCACTTCCAGTTTCACCTGTGATAGCACTTTTGGCCCAGGCCACTTCCCTTCATCAAAGTGGTTATGGAACAAAATGCCACACAAAATGAAAACCCCATACAACAGCTGGGGAGCAAGGAGCAGACTGACTACAACTTTTGCATGCCAGTACCTACTCACTGGACATGCTGCACTTTCTGAGTCATTTAGCACCTTGAGAGAAAGGGTTGCTACATCTTTGGGGGCTGTGGGACAGTGGCATGCCTATGCATGAAAGCAGGGCTCAATCCTAGAAGGCCCTGGAGAATTTCTTTTCTCCAACTTTACTTTTCTGACACACCCACTGGCATTTCCTAACACTAAAATGACTCTTTTTTCATCATCTATTTATATTAAAGGTACAGGCAAATAAGTACATGCAAGGCTATAGGGGCAAACAACACAATCAGAAGAGAAGAAACCCAAATCCAGCTTGGCTTGACTGTCATTCTGCCAATGGGAGGCACCGTGCCTCTCCTTTGCTGTTAAAATCTTCTTCTTGGTGGGGAGGGGAATCATGTTCCGTAAGGTTGCTCATCCCCAAGATTTTTAAATCAGCCCTTATCAGAGATAGTCCCAAAGAAAACAAATGTTCTATTATTTTAAAAACATTGTTAGCATTTTATTTTATTATTCTATAAAAACATAATGACTGGGTCCAGAGATCACAGCCTCAGACTCGTTTGCACACTGATATTTGGTCTCGCGTTGTCTACCCTGGTCTCCTCTGCTCATGAAATTTCTGGAAAAGATCTGGGCAGAGAACTCAGGCTACATTGTGGGAAGGTGAGTTTTTGCCTAGGTAAGAACTGAAGAGATGGTGTTATGAGTGGAACACCCCAAGAGTTAGTGATGAAGCTGGAAAGGAGAAATTCACAGTGGTATTCCTCCTAAATTCCTAAATCCATCCTGTGGCTCCAGGGAGGCAGAGGGAGGACCAAGACTTGGACTCACTGGCTGTCCTCCATTCTCTGTGGACTCCCATCCTTACCAAGTATATACACATATTGCTTGGGTATTCTACACCTTCCCCAAGATGTTGAGGGCAAATTAACCTGGAATGATGTGCAGTGGGGGTGGGGGTGGGGATAAGAATTATAGAAGTCAAGACTCCAAGGGTCTTCTTCAAATGTACCCTCCTAGTCACTTCCCAGGCAGCCAGCTTCTAATAGAGCCAAAGGGTTTGGAAAAGAGGGAGACAGGGAGGTAAGAGGAACTGGAAAAGCATTGAAGCAGCTGCAACTTCAGATATGTGTCCACATCTATGGTGTATCTTGTGAAAAAGAAAAAAAATTCCCTTCTACTCTATCCCCCAAAACCACACCTCACCATGACGTCTTTTGGTTCAATGCAAAGTTCCAGAACCTTGAAAATAAACCTAAGTGATTATTCATCCTTTTGTGGAGTAGGGAGTGGGTGAGTAAAGGTGAGTAAGGGTGGCTCTGTTTCTTCTGAAGCCAAGCAGGGAGTGGATAGAAGCAAGGTCAGCATCAGGAGGCTAAAGCCTCTGGTCTCTCTGCAATGCTCCTGGGTGTCAAAGGGAACCAAGTTACCAGGGGGTGTGGTGGGGTTTCACCCCAAAGTGTAAGAAAGGCTTCTTGGGCCTGCTGGCCTTGGCATCCCTACTGGCTGCCTTGCAGATGACACTGTTCATGGGCTTACAGTGGCAGCCGGGAAAACATGTTGTTGGAGCCATGGTGCATCAGCTTCATGCAGCCAGTGGCTGGTAGGTAGCAAAGCAGGTAAGGCAGCACCAGGGAGAGGGCACCCATGAAGTAGCA
>JAQZBX010038915.1:0-23230 GCA_029593785.1 Cabassous unicinctus
AATCTATCAAGAAGAAAGAACAATCATAAACATTTATGGACCTAACCAGGGTGCCTCAAAATATATGAGGCAAATATTGGGAAAAATAAGTGGAGAAATAGATGTGTCTACAATTATAGTGGGGGATTTTAATACACCATTATCACCATTAGACAGAACATCTCTACAGAGGATCAACGAAGAGACCTTGAATAATACATTAGAGGATCTGAACCTAATAGATATACAGAACAGTATACCCAAATACAGTGGGATATACATTCTTCTCAAGCACACATGGATCATTCTCTGTGATAGACCACATGCTAGGCTACAGAACAACTCTCAACGAATTCAGAAAGATTGAAATTATACAAAGTAATTTCTCTGACCACAATGGAATGAAGCTGGAAATCAGTAAGGGACAGAGAACCAGATTAGGCACAAAGATATGGAAGTTAAACAACACACTCTTAGAAAAACAATGGGTCAATGAGGAAATTGCAGAAGAAATCAGGAATTACCTTGAAACAAACGAAAATGACAATACAGTGTATCAAAACCTATGGGATGCAGAAAAAGCAGTGTTGAGAGGGAAATTCATAGCCATAAATGACTATATTAAAAAAGAAGAGCTAAAAATCAAAGAAATACCTGCACATCTGGAGGAATTAGCAAAAGAACAACAAACTAATCCCAAAGCAAATAGAGAGAAGGAAATAACAAAGATTAAAGCAGAGCTAAATAAATTGAAAATAAGGAAGCATGAGAAAAATAAACAAGACCAAAAGCTGGTTCTTTGAGAAAATTAATAAAATTGACAAACCCTTAGGTAGAATAACAAAGAAAAAAAGAGAGAAGATGCAAGTACATAAAATAAGAAATGAGGAAGGGGATATCACCACTGACCCCACAGAAAAAAATGAGTATCATAAGAGGATACTTTGAAAAATTGTATGCTAACAAGATGGCTATCTTAGAGGAAATGGAAAAATTCCTAGTAACATACAAGCAGCCTACACCGTTGAAAGAAGAAACTGAAGAAATCAACAGACCAATCACAAGAAAGGAAATAGAATTAGTCATCAAAAACCTGCCACCTAAGAAAAGCCCAAGACCAGATGGCTTCATGAGTGAATTCTACCAAACACTCTGGAAAGAACTAACACCAGTCCTGCTTAAACTCTTCCAAAAAATAGAAGTAGAGGTAATATTGCATAACTCATTCTATGATACCAATATCTCCCTAATACCAATGCCACACAAAGATGCCACAAGAAAGGAAAACTATAGATCAGTCTCTCTAATGAATCTAAATGCTAAAATCCTCAACAAAGTACTTGCTAATCATATTCAACAACACATCAAACGAATTATACACCATGACCAAGTGGGTTTCATCCCTGGTATGCAAGGAAGTTTCAACATAAGAAAATCAATCAATGTAATATATCACATTAACAGATTACAGATTAACAGAAAAACAAAATCACATGATCCTTTCTATAAATGCAGAAAAAGCATTTAACAAAATACAGCACCCTTTCCTGATAAAAACACCACAAAAGATAGGAATAGAAGGAAACTTCCTCAACATGATAAAGGGTATGTATGAAAAACCCACAGCTAACATGATATTCAATGGTGAAATTCTGTAAGCTTTCCCTCTAAGATATGGAAGAAGAAAAGAATGCCCAGTCTCATCTCTATTATTTAACATTGTGTTAGAAGTACTTGCTGAAGGACTTAGGCAAGAAAAAGATTTAAAAGGCATCCAAATTGGAAAGGAAGAAGTAAAAGTTTCACTATTTGCAGATGACATGATCCTATACATAGAAAGCCCTGAGAAATCTACAACAAAGCTTCTAGGGCTTATAAATGAGTTCAGTAAAGTAGCAGGTTATATGCAAAAATCAGTAGCATTTTTGTACACCAATAATGAGCAATCTGAGGAGGAAATCAAGAAAAAAATTCCATTTACAATAGCAAGTAAAAGAATCAAATACCAAGGAATAAATTTAACTAAAGATGTAAAGGACTTGCACACAGAAAACTATACAACACTGTTAAAGGAAATCAAAGAAGATCTAAATAAATGGAAGAATATTCCCTGTTCATGGACAGGAAGACTAAACATCAAGCTGTCTATCCTACCCAAACTAATTTACAGATTTAATGCAATCCCCATAAAAATTACAACAGCATTTTTGCTGAATTGGAAAAGGTTAACTATGAAATTTATTTGGAAGGGCAAGGAGCCCTGAGTAGCCAAATATACATTGAAAAAGAAAAATGATATCAGAGGAATCAAACTACCTGACTTTAACGCATAGTAGATAGCTACAGTGGTCAAAACTGCATGGTATTGGCACAAGGATAGATACACTGACCAATGGAACAGAACTGAGAGTTCTGATATAGATCCTCACATATATTGTCAACTGATATTCGACAAGGCCACCAAGCCCACTCAACTGGGAGAGAATGGCCTCTTCAACAAATGGTGCTTGGAGAAGTTGATATCCATATCCAAAAGAATGAGAGAGGAACACCATCTCACACCTTATACAAAAATTAATTCAAGATGTACCAAAGATCTAAGTATAGGAGCCAAGGCCATAAAGATCTTGGAAGATAATGTCAGGAAGCATCTACAAGATCTTGTACTAGGAAATGGTTTTATGAATTTTACACCCAAAGCATGAGCAATGAAAGAAAAAATAGATATATGGGACCTCCTCAAAATTAAAATCTTTTGCACCTTAAAGGAGTTTGTCAAGAAAGTGAAAAGGCTGCCAACTCAAGGGGAGAAAATATTTGGTAACCATCTATCTGATAGGGACCTAATATCTAGTGTATATAAAGAATTCCTACATCTTGAAAATAAAAAAGACAAACAACCCATTTAAAAATGGGCAAGTGATTTGAATAGACACTTCTCCAAAGAGGACATTTAAATGGTTAAAAAGCATATTAGAAGATGCTCAACATTACTAGCTATTAGGGAAATGCAAAGCAAAACTACAACGAGATATCATCTTGCACCCATTAGACTGGTGGCTATTAAACAAAACAGAGGACTAGAAGTATTGAAGGCAATGTAGAGGAAAGGGAACACTTATTCACTGCTTGTGGTTATGTGGAATGGTCCAGACATTGTGGAAGACAGTTTGGCGGTTCCTCACGAATCTATAGAGCTGCCATATGATCCAGCAATCCCACTGCTGGGTATATATCCAAAAGAATTCAAAGCAGGGATATGAACAGATATATGTACACCAACATTCATAGCGGCATTATTCACTATTGCCAAAAGTTGGAATCAACCCAAATGTCTATCAACAGATGAATGGATAAGCAAACTGTTGTACATACATACAATGGAATATTACTCAACTGTAAGAAGGAATGCCGTATTAACACATGGTATACCATGGATGAATCTTGAAGACCTTATGTTGAGTGAGGGAAGCCAGGCACTGAAGGACAAATATTTCATGACCTCATTGATATGAATTCAGCAAATAGTGCAGACCCACAAAGCTAGAGTCTGGAATATAGGTTTACAGGAGACAGAAAGGGAGTAGAGGGTTGTGAGCTAACGCCCATATGGGCAAAATCTATGAAAAGGTGGAAGGTTGTAGTTGTGCATTGGATGGGTATGACAGGGGTGCAGTGATACTATTGGGTTTGGCGGTGCTGGTCTGTGAGAGTGGTAGGGTGGGGGGCTTGGGTTGAACTATTCATGGAACTGGGAGGAGGAGGGTTGGGGGAAGGTGCAGGTGAACTCTGGGGATTTGCATTGGGAATGTTCTTTTGGCAAATACGACGGGAGCGTTACTGGTGTAGGGTTTTGGATGTGGGGGGTACATACAGGACAGGGCACACCTGGGGCAGGCTTCTATGGAATATGTAAGTATTCATCTTGTCATAGTGTGTTATATCATGGGTGGAGACACACACAATAAACAAGAAACTATTAAACTCCCATCCTGTGGAGTCCTGCTATGTTCTCAAATAGAGGGGCAAGATTCTCTCAAGAACATAAGCAGTGCCAAATAAAAGAAAATAGACCAGTAAAAAAAATCAGCCTATATGGGTCTGTCATATCTCTTACTTAGAGATTATGATTCTTTTAATATAGCCCAAGATCTCATTAGTTTTTTGGTAGCCACATCATCCTCCATCACACTGTTGATGAAGTGTCTTTTTTCCTCCAGTGGTGGTATTATACATCTTTAATTCCTTCCTTGTTTCTTGTTTTTTGATCCAAGCATATGAACTAACAGTAAATCAAATTGCAACAGAAAGCATCAAGGGTCTCGTGTATGCGGGAAATGTCCCCCAACTTTTTCAAGAGAAATAGGAACAAATTCTAGTTCTTTCCCAGGTTTTGGTTATGAGCTTGTTGAGGACTACTAGAACTCCAACTAGGTAAAGGCAGGTTCTGTTGAAGTTTGAATACTAGACAGGCTAAATGGCAGAAGCTATGAAGAGACAGCCTAGGTGAAGCTCAAGTTTAAAAGTTGGTCCAACACAGGATTAGAGAAAACCACAACTTAGTATCTACAGGGGCATCCAGGCCTTAAAACACTTTTATACCAGATCTTCAGTCTGGCTGGAAACAAATCAGACTGTCAGTGGGAGGTAAAAAGGGGTTTGAGAACTCAGAAGAAATGTTTGGGCCACAGGATTCCAGTTCAAATACAAATGATGACTAGGGTGATCATATAACTGACATTTGAGAGCTATTGGGGCCATTAATAACAATGTCATGACAATACATTTAACCTGCTACCATTTTTTTTTTTTTGTAAATAAGGATGTATGGTCATCCTAGCAATGGCTTAATTCTCAGTCCCACCAGCCACTGACATTCTTAAGTATTTCCTGCTTCATTTTTCTCATTTTTAAGAAGAGAGCTAATAATATTTACCTTATAAATAGTGCATAGCATACCGCCTGACACAGTATAGTTGCTCAGGTTTAATCAATATTTGTCGTCCTCCTCCACTCTCCTCTTAACCTTCCCAGTATTGGCTCAGAGACTGAGAGGATTGCTCTTGGGAATGGGGGAGGGGAGGCATAAGCAGATACAGCAGAGGGTTGGTAGAAATAGAGGAAACTAAGTCTGCAGGGTCAATGAGATGTTTTTAACCTAGGTTTGTGGGGTTGGGGTATTGGCTTTCCAACTTCCATTAAATCACTGGACACAAGCAACTGTCACTTTTCCTGCACGAATGCCCAATACTAAATGAGAGAGGGATTGAGTATAAGGCTTAAGGGGAGGTATTTTGTAACTAAGAATAAAAGTCTAAAAGAATTAATGTTACAGCTGTTTGATTTATGGGCCCAGTAGTCGGGAAAACATGTGTAAGTGAAGGAAAAAGGAAGAGGGCATAATTGGTCCATAGATACAGAAGCCCATGACCCATGCTATGTGGAATGCTCCCAGGCCAAAACACTCAGCCTTCCCAGACTACAGTTCATTTTCTTGGTTCATGTATTTAGGATTTTCATTGTTTTTTTCACTCTGAATACTATTTCCAAACATTTCGGTTATGAAGGCAAAAATTTCAAGGGATGGGAAAGAGAATACAGAAGACACAGTGGTTGATCCTTTTTTTTTCTTTGAAAGTTTTCAGATAGATTGCCAATTTAAAAACTAGTGGCATGCTAAGGCTCCAGAAATCAGATGAAAAATGAATCAACAGCAACAAAAAGTAGCTGTGAGAAATGGGGTTTGTTAGAATCTTCCCTGAGGGATGCCAGTGGATAAGGGAATTCAGGGATTGCCTCCAAATCTTCCTCACTCATTATTCATGAGGCTGATACCAAGCCCCTATGGGATGAAGAATGCTGGTGGTCAAAGAAACTCAATTCACACTTTCACTGCTCCTCTAGAGGAAAGCAGAGAGATTTCTGCCTCAGCTTGGGGGAGGCGGGAGAGGAGAGGGAACATTGGGAAACTGTATCTCCACTTTCTCTTCCCTGTCCCTTGTGATGAGAAGTAGAGTAACATGAGTGGACTCTAGAGCTAGGCTGCTGGGTTCCAGTCTCTGTTCTGCACCTTACTAAATGTGTGACCTTGAACACATTAGTTCACCTCTCTATACCTTATTTTCCTCATAGGATTATTTTGAGGGCTATATGAAAGTTAATACATGGAAAGTTATTAGAATATTGTTTAGCACTAAGTTCTCTATGAGTGTGGTCTGTTATTATTATTTATTATTAGTGAAGTTATTTTCTCTCCTCTTGTCTTTATTTCAAGTGCATCAAGAATCCTTGTGGGAAGTTGATGTGGCTCAAGAAGTTGGGCACCCACCTACCACATGGAAGGTCCCGGGTTCGGTTTCTGGTGCCTCCTAAAGAAGATGAGCAAGACAGTGAGGTGACGTGATGGGCTGGCACAGCAAGCTGATGCAACAAGATGACACAATGATATGACGCAACGAAGAGACACAAGGAGGAAACACAAAGAGAGACCCAACAAGCAGGGAGCAGAGGTGGCTCAAGTGATTGGGTGCCTCCTTCCCACATGGGAGGTCCTGGGTTCAGTTCCTGGTGCCTCCTAAAAAGAAGACGAGCACACAACCAACAGACACAGAGAATAGTCAGCAAGCGCAAATCACAAGGGGGCCAGGGGAGAAATAAATAAAATAAATCCTCACATCCTTTCTCTAGAGTTTAACAGGCCCTATCCTATTATTGATTAACCCATTAAACCAGCAAACTCATACCTTACTTATCTCTGTTTGGCCAGTGTCTAACACAGTTTCTGAGATATAATAAATGTTTGTTGAACTAAAATGTTGCACATTAACTCATGTAATATAGAAAACAACTTGGGATCCCAGGTTTGCAGATCCCAGGTTTGCCGACTCTTAGGTTGACTTGAGATATATAAATGCAAGAAAATTTCTTCATTTCTTCTCAGTACAATGCTTTCTCTGACTACTTAGTTTCATGTCCTCACTTTTGGAAATGTAAAGGTTGATCAATGTCCAACTTTTGATTAAGAAGACATTAAACTTTTCTGGTAAGTTTGAGTACAAGTAGTTCAACAGAAGACAGGTTACAAGGGAGATGTAGATCCCTAAAAATGCAGTTCAGCATGGTAGAAGCAATCTGACATAACAATTAGGTAAAGCCAGTGATTGTTAGTTGAACTTGCCTAAAAAAAAGAAAAGGTACCCAAACCTGTACTTCCCTACTGGCAGGGGCAAGGTGACCCAAGGAATATGGAACTGGAACCCCAAGCTGAGGAATAGGGCAATGGAACAAACTGTAACATTTTGAGTCAATGCCAGTGGATGGTCCAAGGAAGGATATTTCACAAACATCGAGGGAGGGGGATGGCATTAATAATTCCTAGAATAGTCATATTAGGGTCATATATTTTATCTGAGACTTTCTGTGTGCATGACAATAGGGAATGGAAAGATTATATAAACATGTTTAATAAGCTGTATACAATTCATTTGATAGTGGGAATTCAGTTTTTCTCAACAAGTCCTTCTGTTCCAAAGCTTCAAGATAAAGAGTGACAGTGTGGAGGCAGTGGCCACTGGATGCTTATTTTAAATCCCAAGATCTGTCGCTCTCCATTGCAATACTAGGACAGAATTCTTTAACTTGGAGCTTTGGAACAGAAGTTGAGAAAAACTGAATTCCCACTATTAAATGAATTGTATACTGCTTATTATTAATCCCTCTATTTTTAATGTAACATTTATGTAATCTAAGTGTCTTTTAAAAAAATTAAAAATATATTAAAAAATAATGACAATGATAAATTAAAAAAAGAAAGCATCCACTTCTCCTTAACCTTTTCCTCCTCTTTAAAAATGTATTCAAGAACAGATCTTTTTCCTTGATTCATGGATTCTATATCACAAAAACATTGCTAGACAAGCACTGTGTGTGTGAGAAGTGGTCATATGGAAAAGAATAATAAAATTTCTACTGTACTGGGCATTGAGTAACTAATATCCATCAGTTGCTTTATATATATTTTAGTTCATACAGTTCTCACAATAATTCTATGAATGTACATTTGTATTATCCTCATGTTACAGCTGAGAGAAAAAAAGAATGATTTAATGTCTCTAAATCAAGGGTCAGAAACAGTTCAAAGCCTAGGTTCATTCAACTACATCACATTATTATTAACAGGGAACCTCCTTTTTCAGGGTCTCTGTAAGGTGGGGCTAGATGTGGAATAACATTCAAAGACACTCTACTGCCCATCACTCAATCCTCCGAGGGACTAGATGCACTTTATCTGATTGGTAATTAGGGCAATGGAACAAACCATGAGGATCTGTCTGCCCAGAAAAGTAGCATTCTGGTCTGCTTTCTACCATACGATAAGGTCAATAGACAGGATCTGCTTCTAGTGAGTGAGGAGATGTGATTCTCACCTGGGCCAACAGTGAGTGGAGAACTCTATATAATAATGCATCTGTATGGCATTAGGAACTTGAATGACCACATACTTAATCCAAAATCTCCATGTGTCCCATTTCTCAAATATTTCTGAACTTGAAGGGAAAGAAAGGGATTTTATTTATTGGCCCCTAGCCCCCAAAATTAGCAGGTGAAGCCTCCTCAAACAGAGGCAGCATTTGAACTAATTCATCCTCTTTATTTTAATTTTTATTCACTTTGGCTCCAATTAGGATGCTACGCATCCTGTTGCCTATTACAACTTGGCTAATAGAGGTAGACAAATGGTGGCCTCAAAATCTATCTTTCCCTGGCACAAACTTTATTAGTTCACTCAACCAAAAACCTCTTAGTTTTTACTTAATGCCTTGATTCATTGGTCTGGGTTACTGATTTACCATTTTCTCCATCTAGCCTATGTTCTTGCTCTCCAAAGCATATGGGGGATTCTATAAAATGGAGCACATTGTAATTTGGGAGGGAATTTTAAAGGCATCCCTTAACAGCATCATTTTCAACCAATACTTTGAGGATGGTTGATTAATTCTATACTTGTCTCAACTCATTTGATTTTATCCAGTCTGTGGTGGATTGGAGCTATGGACCCAAGAAAAACAAGTTCTTAAACATAGTCTATTCCTGCAGGTGTGAACCCATTGTAAATGGGAAGTTTTATGAGTTACTTCAGTTAAGGTGTAGTCCAACTGAATAAGGATGGATCTTAATCCTATTACTGAAATCCTTCATAAGCAGAATGAAATTTACACACAGAGAGAGCAACAGGAAGAAGCTGGCAGTCAACAAAACCCAGAGAAGCCTAGAGAGCCCACCATGTGCATTGCTATGTAAAAGAAAAACCAAAGACAAAGGATCACCAGCAGCCAGCCCCAGAACACCACAGTCTTCCAGGAGAAAGCATTGCCTGATGACACCTTGATTTTGGACTTCTCCTAGCCTCAAAACTGTGAGTGCATAAATTCACGTTGTTTAAGTCAACCCATTGCATGTTATTTATTTTAGAAGCCAAAAACCTAAAACACAGTGTTTCAGATTGCATTCATTTGTGTACTTTTATTTAGTTCAACCCCTTCATAGCATACTATTTGAGATCATGACCATGTCATAATCATCTCTGTATTACCCACAGTGAATAGGCTTTTGCCTAGTAAATTAGAATAATTTAATAGTAAATTTGATTTTCTTTGACCATAATATAAGGAGCAACCTTTGGGTTCCATCCTGCTGGCTCTGTGGATATAGTCCCCAACCAGTTGCCTACGAACACCTTTAAATTCCTGAGAGGTAGTACAGACGGGAACTCAAGCCAAAGGCATGGTCTACTCCTAACAAAGCTTCTACCACAAATCTCATTTTCAATCCTGGTAAGCTAAATGTGTCAATGGGAGAACATCAATGGCCTCCATTTAAAAATTTCCAGTCTTTAAAATTTGGACTAGAGAACTCCATTTAAAACACCAGGGTATGGAACTATCTTAGGACTAGGAAGACCCTTTGGGGCATTTATGGGTTAGAGGAAGAGGGTATCAAAATTTTCTTGTGTGGGAGGGAGTAAAGGAGGATATTATTAGCTTTCTAAAATCTTGAATTTACATATTAGTTAAGCAACTAGAGGCATCAGGGTAAAATACACAATCTCACTTGTTTCCCTTTACCTACCCACTTCATATTAAAGAGGTTAATATTACTGAGGAGAGGGTATTGTATTTCTTAGACATGAGGGATTAGTAAAAAAGACTCTTCCCAAGGAAAACATGCACCCAGTGGATCTCAGCCCATTTCAAAAGAACAGGAGAGGAGAGAAAATTGTTCACATCCAGGTTAATTTCTCATCACTTCACTTAGGGCCACTGTGTATGGTTGTACAGGTTGTGTCCAGAGTGGCAAGTCTGGTTTTCACTCTCCAAGCCAGTTGTCCAAAGGAATGCAACCTCACATCAAAAAAGATGGTTCATTTTACAAATTTGCATAAAGGGATTGTATGGGTAGCTGTAGTAATGCCTCCATCCCCACAACCAAAGATTTTACCCATAAACCTGGCAAATGGGGTACTAGGAGTCCTGCATAATTATGAATAATTATGCCAGGGCCCTTTCAGGGGTTAGGCTTGGTGGGAGCTAGGAGGGTGGGTAGACAAAGAGCAGGATTGATCAATAGCACCATAAGGAGATTTTGGACTAAGAGATCTAGTCTGAATGATATGAAGATGGGGAAATTCATTAATAGTTATGACACACTCAAATGAACCATTCATCCATAAAATCCAAACATATGCTAAGAGCCTGCCTTTCCATCTGTACCTCACAAATCTGGTTTTAATAGGGTGCTCTAGTTTGAAAGATTTGCTCAAATCAGCAGGTTAAGAAATATTCCCCCCCAAAAAAGCTTCCATCACACTGTCTCTTGATTGTGTCTTACAAAGATATTTGCCAACTCTCCTGTGAAAATGAAATAAACCCCCCAAATAACAACCTCTTTTTTCTCAGATGGCCTTTGCAATTGTTGTTTCAGGTTTTATTTTAGGCTGCTTGAGTTTTTTTGTGTGTGTTTTGTTTTTTTAGTTTAATCACAATATTAATGGAATTCATTATTTTTGTCTGCTGACATTATTCTACCAGGAGGCATCATCTGGTGATTGTCCCCTGTGCCACTAATTGCTTAATTAACATTTAAATCCGAGATTTTAGGAAAGGGTTAGTATTCCTACATGTTATGAGGTAGTTAATTGCTACCATGACAACTTTGAAGCTGTCATATATATCTGTAAAGAGATTCTTGGGCAACAGATTTAGCTTGAGGAAAAGATAAAATATCATATTTTTTTAAAACTATGGGAATATTAACTATTGAATTAATCTTTCTTTTCTAGAATATTAGTATCAAAGCATGACATTTATAATTTGGTACTATTTATTCAACCCAATGAATGAATAGTTCTTTTAAAATGTCTATGGATTTTTAAATGATTTTATGTTGCTTTCAACAGTTTATACCAACTGGTTAGTTACTGGTGCACTCCATTTTATTTATGAATTGCAGAGAATTTCATAAATAATGAGTCAATTTGACAAAGACATGGTATGAGACGACTCAGTGATGCGTATTTAGAGAATATACCCTATAAACAAGTACAACTGCTTTGATCTACGTAAAATATTTTGTCTGAAAAACATTATTTCCTAAAAGTTATTACAGTTAGCAGGTCTCTTATGGAAATAATCTAATTAGTAATATGATCTCTCATACTTAGCAAATGAAAGGTAAAAACAACAGCTTAGGGACTTATTTAAACAAACTCAAATCAGAAAAAAATGTTTATGAGACAAATACAAATCAATAAAGGAAAGATCAAGATCACAATGGATAGATGGATAAAGAGCACAAAAACACAAAGGAAGAAATATTAAACAAGCATGTGTAAACACTGTTAATCATCAAAAATAAAAGAAATGTAGACTAAAAATAGGGCAATGTCTTTTACATCCATTAAGTTAACAATTAAAAGTAGTAATAATTAATGCTACAAAATTGTGGTAAAATGGGTACATTCACCACTGATGGCAGAGTAAATTTATATAACATATTTAGAAAATAATTTGGCAATATCTAGCAAAACCATCAAATGTTTTAAATACTTTACCTAAATAATCTTGTGTCTGATAATTTACACAAAAGAAATATTTCAAAAGAAGTAAAAGATTATGTGCATAAACATGCTTGCTACAAAAGAAATATTTCAAAAGAATTAAAAGATTATGTGCACAAACATGCTTGTTTCAATATTATCCATAAGAACAAATAAATTGGAAACAACATTAACATCTAAAAATAGGGGAAGAATTCAATGTTTTCTATTTGGCAATCGATAAGAATTAATATTTTAATTAATAATGATATTTATTATATAATATTAGGTAAATAGTGGTACATGAAATTATATCTGCCTCAAACATAAGAAAAATATGCATTTGACAAAAAGAGCACAGACAAAAATGGCCTTTGTATTGGGGTGGTGAAATTATATTTGGTATGAAGGAGGCAGCTTATTGCTAGAGGAGAAGCTGGTATTTGACAGCTGTGTTACCTTATAACATTAAATAGCTTCTCTGAGCCTTGGTCTTCTCTTTTGCAAAATGAGGTTACATCTACTTCATAGAGTTGTTGTCAGCATTAAATAAGATAATGCATGTAAAGTGTTTAATGGATGCTCAGAAAATAAAAAGCTATTATGATGTTACTGCAGTTCTGGTATCAAACTATATGTGGGAGAAGTTGAATAACAGCATTCATGAATCTTTAATGGAGCCCTTCCTTTACTTTAGATACTGTGGTTAGACACTGTTGTTAAATGAAGTAATGTCAAAGGTTCTGGTGGTGATCCAAGATAGAAAATGACATGCACAATCTTGTTCAACCCTTACAATAACCCCGAATACTAGTTGGGGGTTATTATTATATGCTTTTTGGTGCATATGGGAAAACTTCTGCTTAGACAGGCTAAGAAATTTATTAAATGTAACACAACAGGTAATAATTACCATCGCAAACACGGAATGCTTATTGCATGTCAGGAAGAGGCAATCATTTCATAGGCATCAAGCTGAGTAATTCTCAGAATAACTCTGTGATATAAATACTATTATTATTTTACTTTTTCAGAAGAGGAACTGAGACAAAGCGTAAGTTCCTTATCTCAGGTTATCCCTCTAATAAGTAGCAGAGCTACACAGATCTCTCAGATTTCCCCTGGGATCAGTGGGCATGTTCTTCACATGGCCTTGTCAGAAATGCAAGAGAGAAGCCTAACAGCTTATTAAAATTTCGTTGCCTGAGACAGAATCCTAAAAGAGACTATCTCCTTAAGGTCTTCACCTGGGGCACCTCACTTGATGTCCCTCAGTGCTGGCCTGCAATCCTCTATTTGCACCATATCTGCTAACATCCCATTGGCCAAAGCAGGTCACAGGGCCAAGCCCAAGAGCAGAGATTTACGCCCTCTCCACAGTGGGAGAGCCCTACAAAATTATACAGCAAAAGGTATGGAAGGAGAAAAGAGTAGAGAATTGGGACCATTTAAAGCAATGTATTAACCATCTATCATAATAAATACATAATCCAGTGGTTCCAAAAGCATGTTATAAATTCCACTGGTGGTAAGAGAAATGATTTGAGGTCACATTTTAAACAATAAACATTGTTTTATGTTAATAGCTGTATATTTATTTTCATGTGCTAAAATATAATCAAGCATCTTTAGCTTTTGGTTTGACAATATTCTTGTGTGAGATAAAGCTCAATTACAAAAATAGGGAGTTGATGTAATGAAAATCATGCAGTTAATAATGGCATAAGTATAAGGGCTTATAGAAAAAAAAACTCGAGAGAAATGAATACAGCTTGAAAAATGTTGCTGGTTGGTATATGAACAAAGTGCTTAAGACTGAATAATGGTGAGAAAAGGGAAGTTTCCATGGAGGAGGTGACATTAGAGCAACATCTTGGACAGTTGGGACTTTATAAGGCAGAGAAATGAGGGATGTGTCTTCTTCTTCTTTTTTTTTTTTTTTTAAGATTTATTTATTTTATTTATTTATCCCCCCCTTGCTGCTTGTGTTGCTGTGTCCATTCGCTGCGTGTCTTCTCTGTGTCTGCTTATCTCCCCCTTGCTGTGAGGTCCTGCCGCATCAGCCCATGGCGCCGCGCGAGCCGGCCTGCCCTCACAAGGAGGCGCTGGGAAGCGAACCCGGGGCCTCATATGGTAAACGGGGGCTCTATCCACTGAGCCACACCCGCTTCCCAGGGATGTGTCTTCTTGAAAGAGAAAGCAGCACATGCAAAGTTCCAAAGGTATAAAAGTACATGGCACCTAATATAATAATAGAAGAGCCCCATTGATTGAATGTGCAATGGGCCAGACACTGAGCACATTATCCTAATGCCCTAAGTGACTAGAGACCGTTGGCCCTTTCCCTTATACCACAGGCAGGGTTTAGGACACAATAGGCCCAGAACAAATATCTGCTGGCTCAAAGGATTACTCACAAACTATTTTGCAATGTAGATAGTTTCTTAATTCAAAACTCAAGTCTCTCAAAATCAACATCACATCTCATTTTCAATATTCCTACACATTTGAAGGAATGATTTTAATTTTTTTAGGGCACCCTCCTATTTGTTTCTCAGAGTAAACTCACTGTCCTGAATGGCTAACTCCACCCAGAGCTATGAGAGTTGAATGTACACAGGTGAAGTAAGCACAATTCACAATCTGAGAGAAATAGTTATAAACCAAGAGACTGGAAACTACATTCAGAAAAATAAATGAAAATCTTTCCCTTAAAGACTGAGCCTGAGGAACAGCTACCATCTGCTTCTCTTGGCCTGGGAGCCTGTGTTTGAATCATGCTGCTGATTTCCCTCATAGAAACCAGTCAAAACAAAAATTTCAAGGCAACTGTTCTTTTAGACAGAGTTTTATTTAGTGTTTCTGTGCTAAAAGTGTTTTATACATTATTTAGTATCCCAAACCTGCTTCCTCTCCAGTGTTCACCGTATTAGTAAATAGTATCAAATCATGCAGTTACTCAGTTTAAAAATTTGGAGTCACCCTTGACTCTTTCTCTCATGCCCCATCTCCAATTCATCAGTAAACCCTGAAAACTCTATGTACAAAATATACTCCAAACCCAACCCTTTCTCAACTCTACTGCTACACTTTTGTCCAAGACACCATCCCTTCTCTTCCACACTACAGTCAGAGTTTTCTTACTGGCTTCCTGCTTCCACTCTTGCCCCTTTTTAGTTTGTTCTCTATATGCAGCCACAGAAGATCTTATAAGATGTAAAGAGAATCATGTAATTCTCCTTTCCAAAACTCTCCAATAGCTTCTGGTATGCTTAGAGTAAGTGTCAAATTCTCTCCATGAATCAAAAACCAAAATTTGGGGGTTATGTCAAAGGGACACAGAAGTCAACTGACTGAGTTGCTAATGGCTAAATCTGGAACAAGCTGAGCAACAAAATAAATAATGTAGTATTGGGTTACAACCTTAAGTATAAAATAAATATGAGTGCATAGTGATGTAAATATACAAGATTGAATAAAAAAATTGGGGAGAAGAGACAAATACCATGCAGAAGAATTCCAAATACTTTATGTAGATATTCCTCTCTCAAAAAAGTGGAGCATAACTCCCCCACTCCTTAAATGCAGGATGCTGAGGGTGATTCTCTTCTAAAGATTACAGTGAGGAAAAGGAGAAACAAAAGTAACTTTATAGAAAGCTGATAAACACCGCCTCAGCCAGGTGACAAAGGTGACAACATCAGTAACATAAGTCATGCTAATATACCCCTGATATGACGTGATGAGAATGGCACCTTACTTCTGTAGTCTTCCTCCCAAGAACCTATAATCCTGATCTAATCACAACCCAAATTGAGGGATATTCTGTAAAATATCTGACCAATACTTCTCAAAATTCTTAAGGTCATCAGAAACAAGAAAAGTCTGAGAAACTGCCATAACCAAGAGACGCCTAAGGACATATAACAATGAAATGTAATGCACTATCTTAGATAAGATCCTGGGACAGAAAAAGGACATTAGGTTAAAACTTAGGAAATCTGAATAAAGTATGGTCTTTAGTTAATAATACTGTATTAATATAGGTTCATTAAGTATGGCAAATATACCATGGTAATATAAGATGTTAATAATAGGGGAAACTGGTTATGAGTCACATGGATACTCCATGTATGACTTTTGCAGCTTTTCTGCCAATTTAAAACTATTTGAGGAAAAAAAAATTTCTTGGGCCCATGCAAGCACTCTCCTGTCTCAGGGTCTTTGCTCTGTTAGTTTCCTTTGCCAGGCATGTTCTTCCCTGGATATTCACACAGCTCACTCTTTCGCTTCATTCAGGTCTCTGCTTAAATATCAACTGCAGGGAGGATTTCCTTGCCACCTTATATAAAATTGCAGCCTCCAATCATTCTCTATCCTGCTCTCTTTTTCTTCAGAACATTAAATGTTTTATGTTCGTATATTATACATTCATTTGTTTGACCCTTGTTCTCAGTTCAGTTCCATGACGGCAAAGCCTTGACTTTGTTCACGGTTCTATTTCCTGTTTCTAGAAGAGTGCCTGGCACATAAGTCGATACAGTATTTGTTAAGTAAGTGATTGAATGAAGTTAAGTATTTCTCTAAAGCTTTATGACAATATTTCCCCAACCAGACGCTTTTAACTATAAAAGCTTCAATCATTAGAGCATCTTTGTGTCTACCAAGCACTTCACATTTGTTCTTCCATTTGAATCTGTGTGATGGTTCCATTTGATAGATAAGGTAACTGGGCACTAGGGATGTTCTCTGACTTGCTTCAGGCTATGTGGTAAGTTGGTTACAAAGTGTCCTTTTCGGTTCTCCTATTCCCAAACCTGGGGTCTTTCTACCATGCCACATAGAAGTGGGTTTTCTCTCCCTCTCCCCTTTGATTTTACACACACACACACACACACACACACACACACACACACACACAGAGGCAAACCTTTTAATTTGGTAATGTGATCACGGCACTGAGTTGTCCGAGGGAATTTTCTCTTCCTCTTTGGTAGTAGCTCACGTGAGAAGATCCTTCTGGCTGATGCCTTGGAAGGAAATAAGGATGAGATCTGCTGCCCTTGCTTGATCCCTGGTTCTCTGAAGACGCCCAGACTCTCCACCCCAGCCTCATCTAGCTTTCGGGTTTGAGCTGGGAACTTTAGAAGGATTAAGGCTCATGAATATATATAATTCATTATTATGGTGAGTCTTTAAAGCTACAGTGTAAAATGTTAATGAATTTGCTCACTTGTAATGTATTTCCAAATGCCCATTATGTTCCAGTCCTTGTGCTGGGTGCTATGAAGTGAGAGGGGTGATCAGAACACAGCTGGGCCAGAGACCTGGCAGGTAGATGTAGAATTGATTACAGGGAGGACAAACCAGTGGTATGAGGAAGCAATTACATAAAAAACACATAAAATGAAAATTTATTGGTGTATATATGTGTGTGTAAACTTTGCATTTATGACCTTTTTTTGGTTTACTCCACCTGCACACACTATTGTCTCTGAGAGCTTTTATTGGGCAAAAGCTTCTTGCTAATGTTATGGTAAAAATAAAAATAAACTCCACTCTTGTTAAAAATAAAATGATTTTAAAGAAGTAACCTAGAGCAATACACATTGTATTTCTATTTAAATGTAGGTTTTCTACCTATTAGAGAAATATAGTTATTATCCTCCAGGCATTTTCTGGGTGGAGAGGGACAAGGGGTATGTTTCATGCATGGATTCTAACTTTTACCAGAAAGCCCTTAGTCACATTTTGAAATGCACATTTGTTGGCATATTTTTCAAAATAATAATCACTACCTCTAATCCCAGTGCTCCTCCAAGTCTTCCAGTCTATCTCCTTCCACCACTAGAGTGCACCAAATTATTTATTACCAGTGTGGAGAGCTCAGTGACTGTGATTCAACCATTGAGTCTCATCTTTTTCTCTATATATGACAATTCTATCATTTAAACATGTTTGTGAGAGATTATGCACAGTCCAGGGCCCCTGATTGAAAAAAAAAAATCCAACCTTCAGAATCAAGGCAAGGATTGTGACTTCATTCAGTGGCCAAAATTGTAATGAATCATTCTTTTTGGTGTATGTTTTTTGAATTGTAAGTTTGTACTGGAAGTGGAGGAGGGAATCTGTCTGGCAAGTGTAATAGAACAGCTTGAAATACATGCAATCCTGGTATGAAATTTGGCAGAAGATCCTTTCAACATGTCAACGAGCCAGTGGTATTCCTCAAATTCCTAGAACACCCTAGAACGCAATTTTAAAAATCCACACGATTATCAATATATTTTAGTCATCATTCATCCCACAAACATTAGCTGAACACCTACTTTGTGCTTGGTACTGCATGGGCTAGGTACTAAGGTGAATCTCATGCACAGTGTGATGTAGGTTATTGATTTAGTATTCTGAATGAAGGATACAAAATACCCTGCTTCCAAAAGTATTTCCCCTATAATAATTTCCCCTATAATGTATAACTTCATGTTAAAATTTGTTATTAGAAATTCATTCTCTTTGGATAAAGTAGAATTTCCAGGATACTTTTGTTAAAAAGAAAGTATATTACCCAAGAAAGATAACCCTCAGAGCCATTAATAATAATGATAGTAGCTGCTAACATTTATGGAAGCTTAACACCAGTAGACATTTTTAAATTACTTTATACGTATTAACTCATTTACATTAGGTAGTTGCTATCATCAACATTTAATAGATGTCAAATCTGAGTTACACATAGGTTAAATAACTCGCCTTAGGTTTCACAATGAATAAATGACAAAGACTGAAACTCAGGCAGTCTAAAGTCAAAATCATGCTTTTAACCACTTTGCTTTTCTATATAATGGCAACTCCCAAATCTATATCTCTAGTTTATACATTTTCTCTAAGTTGCATACATATATATACAAAAGTAAACTTGACATTTCACTTGGATATCTTAAGGGTGTCTCAAAGATAATATGTCTAAAATTAATCTCTTTATTTCCACCGCCATTCCAAAAATGTCACTCATGGGTATGCCCCAAAACATGGAAATTTATTCTCTCTATCCCCCAACCTCTTGTTCATTTCCATTAAAATTATCAAAATTTATCCATTATTAAAGACCTGAGAAGTATGCCAGATGCTTTTTCATCCCTCATTCCCTATATCCAAAACACATGCAGGTTCTACTGGTTTTACATTCAAAATGTATTCCAAATCTGTTTACTATCCCCAGCTTAGTCCAAGCCACCAGCATCACTCACTGTATTAGCCTCCTAACTGGTTTCTGTGTTTTCTCTCCCCATCTCTCTACCACCACTAAATCCATTTTTTATATGAAAATCATTGTGAAACTTTCAGAAATTTTAGTCAGAAATGTCACACCCCTCTTCAATGCCTCCCAGTGTACTCAAATACAAATTTTTTATTATGACCCACGATGCTCTGTATCTTTTCTCCCTTTTCTCTCCCTCTAACATCCTCTTGGAACCCTCCAATCCCTTGCTCACAATGCTCCAAGTTAGGGTGCTGTTTGGCAAATTCCTGGAGCACACTAATTGCATGCTGGCACAGGATGTACCCTCGGGCGTTTGACCTCCTATCTCGTCACTTGCTTGGCTTCTTCTCATCCCCAGGCTCCGTCTAAACATCATCCTTTCTTTGCATTCTCCCCTACCTGCCCTATCTAAAGTTGTCTCCATTCATTATCTTCTACCCTAGCAGTCTTGTTTTGTACTTAATGGTACTGATCACAATCTATTGAAATTTAGTTATTATTTATCTACTTATTTTCCTTCTCCACAGAGAATGTACATTCCATGAGATCAAGGATCTTATCTCTTATACTTATCTTTGAATCCCCAATGCCAAACTGATAATCTGGCTTCTAGGGGACTTTCAAGAAACAACTGCTGAATATTCTACTCACAAGAAACACATCTAAATATTAAGGACATGGGAAACCTAAAAGCCAAAAGGTAGTAAAAGATATAATAGGCAATGAAAAACCAAAAGAGTTGAAGCAGCTAAATTAACAACAGAAAAAATAGATTTTAAGTAAAAATATATGTATATATAATCCACCACATCAAATGATTAAAGGATAATGCATTTAATCATTATAACTGATGAAGAAAAAGCATTTGATAAAATGCACCAGAAGGAAATTTACTTACTCTTAAAAGGACATTTTCAATAATTTTCTGAAAATATTTTTTTAAATTTATTGAAATATTTCACTCATACATGAACATACATAAACAGTAAGTGTATAGTAATAGTTGTGAACTTATAAAACAAACATACATAACATCATACAGGGCTCTCATACCTCATCCTACCACCAATACCTTACATTGTTGTGAAACATTTTTAACTAATGATTAAAGAGCATCCTCAAAATATTACTACTAACCAAAGTATTTTCCCCCAACCCACCCTATTATTATTTTTTATATCATTTATACATGAACATACATAAACAATAAATGTATAGTAAAAGTTGTGAACTTACAAAGCAAACATTCATAACATCAGACAGGGGTCCCATACATCAACCCTCCACCAACACCTTGCATTGTTGTGAGACATTTGTTACAAATTATGAAAGAAAATTGTCAAAATTGTACTACTAATTGTAGTCCTTATCTTGCATTTGGTGTATTTCCCCCTCAACCCATCCTATTATTATTTTTAAAACATATTTTTATGACAAAAGTTGTAAACTTACAAAACAATCATGCACATGTGCAGAATTCCCAAACAACATCCCTCCATTGACACACCACACCGTGGTGGAAAATTTGTTACAGATCATGAGATAATATCATCCGATTATTACCAGTTCCACAGCATACATTTGACACACATTTTTCATATGCCCCCATTATCAACACAGTACATCTTTGGCATAGATGCAAGAATATTACATTATTACTGTTAACCACACTCCATAGGTCATTCCAGTTGTATTTTTCCCATGCTTCTCCACATTCCCACCACCCTGCAATACTGATGTACATCTGCTCTAGCTCACAAAGGACACTCTTGCATCAGTACCATCAACCACTATTCTCATCCACCTCTGGGCTTACTGTGCTATTCAATCCCTAGATTATTCTCTAGCTTTCTGTCAATTGGCATTTACGTCCCTAGACTACCATTTTCAGCCAAATCCACATTTATAAACCAGCTGTTACTATAATGTGTTACCATCAACTCTGTACATTTCCACACTTTTACAGTAAAGCTAATTAAAACTTCTACATACATTAAATATCAGTAGTCCATCTCAGTCCTCCTCTTATCTCCTTTAAGAATCCAACCCCTTCTACCAGGTCTTGAAGATATTTTCCTACATTTTCTTCTAGAAGCTTTATGGTTCTTGCTTTTATATCTAGGTCTTTTATTCATTTTGAGTTAATTTTTGTTTAGGGTATGAGATAGGGGTCCTCTTTCCTTCTTTTGCTATGGATATCCAATTTTCTCAGCACCATTTGTTGAATGGACTGTTCTGCCCGAGCTGGGTGGGTTTGACAGGCTAGTCAAAAATCACTTGACCATAGATGTGAGAGTCTGTTTTTTAACCATCAGTTCGGTTCTAATGGTCTATGTGTCTGTCTTTTTGCAAGTACCATGCTGTTTTTACCACTGTAGCTAGGTAATATGACTTAAAGTCCAGAAATGAGAGTCTTCCAACTTCGCTTTTCCTTTTTAAGATGTTTCTGGCTATTCAGGACTGCTTACCCTTCCAAATAAATTTGATAATCATGTTTTCCATTTATTTAAAAAATGCTGGTGGAATTTTTATTGGGATTGCATTGAATCTGGATATCAATTTGAGTAGAATTGACATCTTAATGATATTTAGTCTTTCAATCCATGAGCATGGATTGTTCTTCCAATTATTTAGGCCTTTTTTAAAATTTCTTTTAACAATGAGTTGTAGTTTTCTGAATACGAGTGCTTTACATCGTTGGTTAAGTTTATTCCTGAATATTTGGGTTTTATCTGTCATATTTTATTTTCACCACTCTTTTGACACATTTAGTTACTTTTATTGATGTAATCTTTATTTCTACACTCTCTTCTAGGCCTCTCTCTCCTGTCTTTTCTTTTCAGGCTGTAGCACACCCTTTAGTATTTCCAGCAAAGCAGGTCTCTTGGTTACAAACACTCTTAGTACTGTTTATCTGTGAATATTCTAAACTTGCCCTCATTTTTGAAAGACATTCTTGCCAGATATAAGATTCTTGGCTGGAAGTTTTTCTCTTCTAGTATCTTAAATATATCATACCACTGTCTTCTTGCCTCCATGGTTTCTGGTGAGAAATCAGCACTTAATCTTATTAGGTATCTCTTATACGTTATGCATTGCTTTTCTCTTGCTGCTCTCAGAATTCTCTCTTTGTATTTGGCATTTGACATTCTGATTAGTATGTGTCTCGGAGTTGGTCTATTCAGATTTTTTTAGATGAGAGTATGTCGTGCTTCTCGGACACGGATATCTATGTCCTTCAATAGGGTTGGGAAATGTTCTACCATTATTTCTTCAAATATTCCTTCTACCCCTTTTTCCTTCTCTTCTCCTTCTGGGACACCCATGACATGTATGTTTGCACTTATCTTGCTGTCCTTTACTTCCCTGAGACCTTGTTCAAGTTTTTCCAATCTTTTCTTCATCTATTCTTTTGTATGTTCACTTTCAGAGGCCATTTCTTCAAGCTCACCAATCCTTTCTTCTGCCTCCTCAAATCTGCTATTATATGATTCCAGTGTATTTTTAATTTCATTTATTGCACCTTTCATTCTCATAAGATCTGTTATTTTCCTATGTATGCTTTCAAAGTCTTTTTTGTGCTCAGCCAATGTCTTCTTAATATCCTTAATTTCTTTAGCCATCTCACTGAATTTATTAAGGAGATTTGTTTGAACATCTATGATTAGTTGTCTCAACTCCTTTATGTCATCTGGAGGCTTATCTTGTTCCTTTAACTGGGCCATATCTTCCTGTTTCTTGGGGTGGATTGTAATTTTTGTTGGTGTCTTGGCATCTGGCTTACTAGATGTATTTATTCTGGGTGCAGCTTTTATCTTTAGGGATTCCTGCCCTTTCTCCCTTGCTGGTTGTGTAGTAGGAGCCAAGGATGTAGTTGGTGCTATAAGCTGTGG
>JAQZBX010038916.1:0-23229 GCA_029593785.1 Cabassous unicinctus
AAGTTAATAAATCTTTAAAAAAAAATTTTTTAAATCAACCATACAATCCATCTAAAGTGTATAATCATTGGCATTTGATATAATCAGAGTTGTGCATTCATCACTTCAATCGATATTAGAGCATTTCATTACTCATAAAAAGAGAAAAAAAAAATTTACCCATAAATATCCATACCAAAAAATCAAAAACTAGCACAATAAGAATTTCTGAATTTCATTTAATGATAGTTATTAAGAGACATTCAATATAATATAAATGTATAGGAATATAAAAAATAGAGTTTTGATGATCCATTAGTTTATGCCAAAAGGGATTAAGCTTACATGTAAAATAAGAATATTCTAAAATAACATAAAATATGTCAATACTTAGATGAATGAGGTGCATTTCAAAGTTGAATAATGGTAGCAAAGATAATAGAAGAGGTTTGAAAGACAATAGGGAGAGAATGATAGCTTAGTAAGGAAGAAACCAATCAAAGGAAAAGTTCAGAGAGAATGGAGTACTTAAGAATATAAGGGGCAGAGTGTTGACTTTCATAGGAGGAAGAAAATTTCGATAAACAATAAAAATGACAGGAAATGTGCATGAAGACCAGAGCATTCTGAATCACATGCTTAATAAAACTAATGTAAAGTGAGAATAGGGCTAAGTCTTAATAGGCCATTTAAGAGGGAATTGGTGAAAAGCCAAATTTTAGAAAGATAATTTTAGCTAAGATTTACTGGAGAACACAGTGGCTATTTAAAGTGTGAGATGGTTGGGGAAAAAATGTTAAATGACCTCTGCATAACAGGTTTAGGACAACTGCAGAGTTCATAAAGATAATATACCTTAGACAAACAGGGAAATTGGAAGAAAACAATATGGGATATAAAATGAAAATTTGTAATTTAATGTATTGATCTATTCAGATTCACACTTATTTACAAACTGAAGAGTCCAGTTTTCAGCTCATCTCACTTGCACTAATCCCACTTAAATCAGGAGATTTACTTTCTTTGGATGTAAGCCAAAATTAAGTGACAATTGGCTGTTTTATCTTCCCAATTGTATTCATGTAACCTTTGCTCCCCAAAAGATATTCTACCCATAATACAGATCTGCCTAATCTCCTCTGGTCAATGACCAGCAAAAACCTACAGATGATTCATTTACAATATTTATTGAAAACTTTAAACACTATATTCTTTCAGAATTTCAGTCCATGAAAATATGAAGCCTCCTTGGGTATTTGCAGTATGATTCTCAAACTTTATAAATATTTTTGAATAAAGCCTTAAACGCACAAATTTGTACAAATGCAAAAGAGTAACTAAGGTTTATCTTTAACCTTCCACTGTAAAAACAAGAGAAAAGTTTTTAGAGGCATTAGAAACATCTACTAAAGAAATCTAGTAAGCAATTTTCCAAAGCAGGTTTACCAAAGAGTTTCCTCAATTTTATTAGTCTTCCCAGTCTTCCCATTTTATATCAAATAAGTAAACTATATTTTTATCTAAAAATACACATCATCAAGAATGCATACTGAAATGTTTTTTGTTCCACCCTCTCTCATCCTGAAAAATTAAAGAATTATGTAAGAATAAAGAATTTTTAAAGAAAGAATAAAATACTAGCATTTTATTACAAAAGTTATCAGACTAGTGTGGAAATATGTTTAAGCTTGCATTTTATGAGTCCTGAAATTTTTCAAAGTAAATATTATCACTTAATAATATCCTACCTAAAACTTTTAAATTATAGTTCTCAAGTTACAAAATCTCAAAGACTAACACTGTAGGATACAGACTGACCTCTCCTATAAGCTCATCTTCTAAATATGTTTTTAATCCCAGGTGTGGTATTTTGCAACACATTTTTCCTTTGGAGAATAATTTAACTTAATTAGAAAGGACTAGGAAAAGAGCAATACTGTAAAGGTTTTAAAAAGAAAAACCTTTATTAATCAATTTTTCAAAAAATCAGTTCAAGTGCTGCCATTTTTTAAAGCTTATTTTTACTTATACTAAGCTTCATTTACCTAAACAAAGAAAAAAAATTACCTACGCTTTTTAAAGTAAGTTTTATATATCAAATAAGCAAAAGATACATTATTTACATACCATAAAATTCTGCTGTAGAGGAGACCAAGAATACATTATAGGTACAGAAGCAACTGCATTCAGAGTCTTTAATGGGATTACTTGTGTTGGAAAATCCATTTCACTGGTCACTGAACACTAAAACAGAAAAAATAAAATTGACCAATAAGATAAAAAGGACAACTTCAAACTGTAGCCATATTGTAAAGGAATGCTCCTACTTAACTGTTTTTGAAAAGGAAATTTCTTTACCTAGGTCAGTAAAGTTCATAAAACTCAAAAAGATTCTCTCCCTCTCTCTTTTTTATTTAGGGTGAAAGAAATTCTTCAGATATTGCAAATTTTCAAAACTCTCCAACCCTTCCCATTTATTAATATCAACAAGAAAATAATTGTTGCCTCAACAATCTGATTAAATGTCCCATGCTATCACTATAAATTTCCTAGCTCATTACTTAATTTTGCTTAGATCTCAACCACACGGTGTATATATATGTGTGTGTGTATACACAAACACACACCCCAAATATGCCGCTTAAATATGACCTTATAAGATTAAGGAAACTTGTTTTTTTCCCTTTTAAAACGAAGTGCCATTTGCTGATATTATCAAATGATACACAAATATAAAGGTAATATGAGTTTCAATCATAACAAAATGGATTCAAATCAATTCTGTAAAACTGTACTTTCTAAATTAATAATAGCTAATATTATTAAGTACTTCCATGTGCTAGGCACTATTTTAAGCACATTACATGTGTTATGTTTAGTCCTCATTACAACACTGTAACGTGAGTATTGTTCTTAGACCCATTTTACAAATAAGAAAACTAAAGTTAGCAAAGTAAAGTTAAATAACTTGTCCAAGGACTTATCTAAGGCCAGAATTTAAACCAAGAAAGTCTGACTCTGGAGGCCCTGCTCTTACCCACTCACATACTGCCTTTATAACAAATTTCTATACATCTTTAAGTGCATATATTCCCTTGAAATACCATATTTCATCCACTCTACAATGACTTTGACTTCAATGCACACCATTCTATTCTGTATCACCAAGAAAAACTTGTTGCCAATTCAGCTATGAAAATGCTTTTTTAATCACAGGAATTCTAAGATTCATTCAGGTTTCAGATGTTAAATTGCTTAAAATTTTGCATCTTTGATTCTATAAAATATGGTAAAAGACTCTGCCCAAACTGTTAACCACAGTTCTTTCATTCCTGTCTAGGAATCTAGAATTTCTTAAATAAAGCGTATCATCACCTCCAAGTATCAGGCCTCCACAGACTTCTCAAAAATACCCTATTCATATGTTCATAATTCATAGAGCAAAAAGAATAATAGTAAAATGAAAAATATATATACACACACATATTATTAAATGTTTAATTTTTATTTAAGATGTCTTAAAAATATCAGAATTGGGTTTAGAGAAATCAGCGTGGAAATCTTTCTCATACTGGCCACAACTGGCCCTCAGCATTTCATCAGGCCTGTGGAATAACACTGCAGTAGTCACAGTCATTCTGGCACACAAAAAAAATAATTCCTTCCTTAGTGGAAGGGAAAGTTGAAAGATACAGTTGTTAGGAAGAACTGTGACAGTGATTTCCAAAACAGGAAAGTAAAAGATAATAATATTATAAAGCTCATACCTCAAGTAAATAAGAAGGTGTGAATAGTTTACTTATACTCCAGAATCCACAATCTTTCCCTTTTCCATTATTTGGCCTCTGCTACAATCCTTCATCCATCCATCCATTCATCCATTAATAATCCATTAATAACACCAGTTAACATTTATTGAGCACGTACTGTGTTGCAGGCACTGTGCTAAGTAATTTATATACATTATCCTAATTATTCCTCATTGCAACCTTATGAGGTATTTTTAGCATCACAACTTCACAAATGAGGAGACTGAGGCTCAGAGAAAATGAATGACTCGTGTAGCCAGAAAGATAGTAAATTACAACACTAGGATTCAAACCTAAGGTAGTCTGACTCCAGCAACCAAGACCTTAATTATTGAGCTATAGTCCTCATCCCTGAGATGTTCATAGGGTAAAGATATGTGCTACAATGGAGGCATATGGAATGCTATAGGAGCATCACCTCTCCCAAATTCCACCTATTTTTCCTACTACCAAGTATTCTTTCCTTCTTCCTACTTACCCGGGTAAATTTGGTGAAGGAGGGGGGACGATTATAATTACTGATTAAAGAATTATATACCCATTAGTGGTTTTAAATACAAAATAATCTTCATTTCAAAAAAAAACAAAAAAAGCTTTTGGTTTTTGTTTTAAATTTGTTGGGGCCAAACTAATACTGTTGCTTAAATTCTGAAGATTAGCTGCCTTTTTAAAGCTTAAAAAACAGTGAAAGAGGCAGGAAGGTTCTCTGGCTTATTTACCTGCCTAACATCTAAATCCACGATGGCAAGTAAAGTTAGGTAGTTTAACTACTAGAAAGGAGGAATATTGGTTTTTCTTCATCTATATTTGCTCTAGAGATATAGAAAATGCTCTGAGTATATATACTGAATGAGGTCAGCTGATTTTTTCCCCATGGACAGAACTTACAGAAGAAAATAAAATAAGAAAGTAAAGGCTGTAGCACTAAGTACGACTTCCAATCTCATACCTTTTTCATATTCCCATTACCCTATAATCTCAATTTTGAGTAATACAAGAGTCACCAAAGGGCAAGAAATAAGCTCTTTGAGGGCAAAAGCAGTTGAGGCCAAGTGTGGTTTTATCTCTATCTCTCAACAATACTCAGCACAGTGTCTCAAAGAGTAGGCACTCAAAAATGTTTCTGGAATGAATAGACCGCATATCCTCTGATTTTCCCCTAATAAAGACTTCAACTTAAATTTCTCTTTTAAAACTAAGAGAGCACCTATTTAGAAAACTGAAGATCTATCCCTACTTCACTGTCTTTGTAGACTCTCTAGAAACCTATCCCATTCTCTAACTATAAACTTTAATAACCATATTCCTTTAATTTAGGAAATAATATTCAAATGCAAAAGCATTTGTTTGTAAAAACAAGCTTGGGAATTCTTAATTACTTATTGACTTACAGAAAAATAACTCAAAAATCCCAGTTACTTACCAGTAACTTTTTTTTCTTTGAAAAGGTATCATCCTTGACAGTTTACATAAATTTTCACATCACTCAAAAGTTCTAAAAAGAATTTTGACCTGACGGGTCTCCACAGCATTGTACCTGACCTGATCAGAAAGAGTCATGTGTCCTGGACTCATGAACTCTCTAGGAGACCTATACAGACAAATTAAATTCTAATTCTAGTTCCAACTTGAGAATCGCACAAGGAAAAGTCATTATAGATGATTATCATCAATGGCACAAAAAAAAAAAAGGGAAAAAAACCTGTATTAATTATCAAGGATGCTACATTTTCAGAGAAACAGCTTACTGGTAAGTAACTAGGTTCCTCTAAGGATGGATAGACTTACATCAACCAGCTGGTACAATAGGCGACTGTGTGGCTGGACCACTGGGAGCTGGAGAGGGAAGTCAAGCCAAAAATAGTAGTTGTAGGAGTACACAACCAAACTGAGATTCTTGGCAGAAGGCTGGTTCCAAGTAAAAACTGTGTTATGGAAAATCGTAGAGGGAAGAGCAGGTGAATGGCCTGCAGGGAAGGGAAAGAAATTAACACACCCTACTATGTGCCAAGCACACTGTGCTAGAGATTTTACAAAAGTTAACTTCTTTTCAAATTCACAGCTACCCTATGATATAGGTATGACTCCCCATTTTACAGTGGGACATCCCAAAGGACAATAGCCATAGCCATCCTGACTCTAAATAGTCTTTGATATCAGTCCAACTTCCTTATATGGGGGGGGAGGTGGGGAGGAATCCAGTCAGTTAGCCAAGTAAAAAAGTATACTTGGATACTGGTTGGCCCATGCAATAAGGAAACTTCTCAAATCTAAAGTATGGAAAGGGCATCATCCCAGGGAACAAAGTCAGGAGAAAGCATCAATTGCCTCTCAACTCTAGAGAAAAGCTGAGGCTGAGTTCTCCAACTATCTATATACTTCAGGATTTCAGTCAAGAAAAGGTAACACACCCAAGTGTAAAATTAGCTAGCCCTACTGGTTAAAATGACAGTACACATAACTTAAATTCAGACTACATTATGTGAAGAAAGTACTGAAGAAAAAGTTGGAATGAGATATATATCAAGTTTGGGTAGAGTTAAGAGAAGCTCAATAATACAAATAAGTTTATAACCAGGTTTAGAATGCAAAGGGAGAGAAGGGTAATCAAAAGTGATATTCTTGAAGAAAATGAGGGGTTCAAATGAGAAAGGGTCAGAAATAAAAATGGGAAGAAAAAACTCCTGACAAGACTTTGATACACATTAGATGCATCTGATGAAAGCAGCTAATCAAGGGTGTTGGAGCTAAGGAATGAAAAAGAATGGTTCATACCAGATTGACTGTAAATCATTTTAATTTTTTTTGTTAAATATTTATTTTACAGAACCATTCCAGACTGGGGGGAAGAACCTCTATCCTGCAACATAAGGCTATTGCTTCTGAGTTCATAGGTGTTATCCTATAAATATCAGTTCTTATACTTCTTCCTAGAAAAAAAAGACATATAGAGCATTTAACATAGAACATAAACCATTTAGAATACAAATTCAGGAAGTTTAGACTCTTAAAGCTCTTCCCTGAATCCTAACTTCACAAGCCTGGCACTCAATGAAAGGTATATGATAGGTAAATAAAACTAGAATTAAATATGGAAACCCAAAGCAGTCAGGTTTGAAGAGGACTGTTAGGGGATACCACCTCTTCCTCCCCATTATCTACAATTTTGCTAAAATACTGGAAATCAGAAGCTGAACTAAGAGTAACAGGTCATAAACTGACAAAACTACAAGACACTACAGGGCATGAGGCAGGTAAACAAGAAGTACATGCTAACTCAAGTATCTAATAATTTCAAGAATAGCCCTGTAATTACCACAATTTTTTAAAAATTAATTCTATACCACTGCTTTGTAGATTGCAATAACTTGGATAGCTGTGTCTGTGGTTCAATGGTGAAGTTATCCATTATATTTGAAGTATCACAAGTACTCAATAATAAATAATGGTTAAATTATTTTAAAGAAAACAAAAGAAAACAAAAAACAATCCTCTATATGAAAAGATGATTTCTATCATTGAAAGAAAAAAACAAGTATGACTTCCATAATCTATGACAGCAAAACAATTTTTGAAATTTTGCTTAAATGAAAGGGCATGGGATTCAATACTAAAGCTTAGAGGTACCAGTTAAAAATGAATACACAAAACCGGTCAAAAGGCTGTAATCTTTGAGGGGAAATACTTGAAGTACTTGCTTGGGTTGTAGACATGCTTAGGTATCACCAATCAAGTAGGGTGTTTGTGTTCATCTTTGCCAAACAGACTAATGAACCGCCTCTCAATTGTTAACTGATTATTTGATACATAGCACTGAATCAACTGGGAAGCCAAACAGAAAAGTAAAAACCAAATCCCCAACTCACTATATCAAATGAAATTCCTGGTGGGTTAAATGATATTCAGAAGAGAACTAAAATGAAAGATAGATAGATAATTTGATAATCTTGAGAGAATATCTGCACAGATGATAAAGAATACTCATAATACATAAAAAGAATTTATAAATCCTAAGAAAAAGGTTAACCTAATTTTAAAAGATCCAAGACCATAACAGCCAATTCACAAAAGAAATATAAACAAACAACAGTACTCAAACTCACTGAATAAAGAAATGCAAATTATAACAATTTTTTATGTATCAGAATGACAAAGATTCAAGATTGATAATATTTTGCAGTAAACAGACACTTTCATAAACAGCTGATGAAGGTATAAATATAAAACCCCTGGAGGGGAATAATTTGGTAATATATATATTGAAATTTTAAATACGCATAATCTTTTAACCTAGTAATTCTATTTCTAAGCATTTTCCTTATAAAAGTATTCAAAAGTGCAAGGATGTGTATGAAGAATGTTCACAACAGTGCTTATTTACAAAAGCAAAAAAATAAAAATAAAAACCTAACTGTCTATCAATGAGGAAAAGACCAATAAATTATGGTATATGTCCACTGTATCAAACACTATGCATTTTTAAAGATGTGGTAAATTGATAGCGCAACCTGTTTTATCTGGGCAGCAATTTCTAAATAAGAAAATCATTATTATTAACATGTTATAATACACAGAAACACAATTTTGAAAAAAATAAAAATAAAAATCAGAAGGGTTGGACTATAGGGACCTCTGTCTTGTTTTGTATATTTCTGTATTGTTTGAATTTTTATTACCTTTTAATTGGAGAAAGATGAAACAAATGAGTTTCAATAACACAGGGGATACATTAGCAAGTTTAAACGGCCTTATTGTCATCAGGGTAGCTCATGGACTCTGCCCAATCCTCTCCAAATGTTATTCAAATAAATCATTTTTTATATAATTTTGAGAAGATAAGATAAAATCCTAAAATTTAAAGTAATCCAAGTTATCAAGCTAAATTATAACAAAAGCTCTAAATCTGAGAAAATTTTATTTCTCCAGAGAATAAAGCAATTTTTAACATTTCAGACTAGGCAAGTATTTCTTTTGTTTTTAGTTTTTGTTTTCTTTTCGAATTAACTGAAAATTTGATTTTGCATTTAAGGAAAGACTTATCTCTCAATTTAACACTTTAAAAAACACAAACTATGCAGTTTTCTGGAAGAAAAACAGTAAATCCAATTTCTGGGGAGCAGAAGTAGCTCAAGTGATTGAGCGCCTGCTTTCCATGTACGAGGTCTTGGGTTTCATCCCTGGTACCTCCTAAAAAAAACAAAACAACAACAACAACAAAAAAAAAACAGGCAATTTCTGCTGGTTCATTAATTGCACAAAACATAAACATTTGACTTTTTAAATTACTTTTCAAATGTAAGATATTAAAATAAGTTCAAACATCATAAATGACCTTTCTATTTTTAATAAATAACTCTTTCAAAAAGCATAATATTTTATATTAATTTCCTTTCAAAAGAAAATGAAAACCCCCTTATGGTCATTTAAGAATTTTTATAGGGAGCAGATGTGGCTCAAGCAATTGGGCGCCCGCCTCCCACATGGGAGGTCCCGGGTTCCACAAGCAAAACAAATGATAAAACCAACTCAGGGAAGCCCATTTGCCTCGGTGGTTGAGCACCGGCTCCCGGGTTCATTCTCCAGCCCCGAGTACAGGGGAAAAAATAAATAAATAAATTGGTTATATCTATTTCATCCTAAAGAAAGCTAGAGAGAAAGCAAAGGCTGTGGCAACTCAAGTTATATGGTAGACAGTTAACAAAAGACTCAATTCTCCAAGTAAATACCAACAAGTATGGTTAAGAGAGGTAAGTGAGGCAAGTGGCACCAGAGAGGAACTTAGAGACCAATTTCTTGGGGCACGAAGAACTGATAGATATGTTCAGTAACTCAGACACTTGATAGAGCCATCCATTTATTTCTAAACAAGAGAAAAATTAACTAGCTTTCTGCCCTATTTGCTCAACACGTTCATGAGACTCTAAACCTTTAAGTCCTATAATCCTGAAATTTAGAAAGGAAAGAAAACATGTTACTATATTAAAAGTTAAGATTCTATTTGAATACGAAACACTACATTAAATATTACATACACTAGCATTATTTTTTTCTTTGAAAATAGTAGGTAAACTTATTTATAATTTGCATTACCAAGTCAATAAATAATACAATCAAGTAATTACATGTAAACTAAACAATAAATGTTTTTCCTACAACAAAAACAAAACCAAAAAGTCCAAACTGCCAATGTAGGAAAGAAATTACATGTTATATGAGATTTTGATGAAATCCCCTCCAAAACATTCATCTGCAAACATCAAATGATAAAGGGATACACATATAAGCATTTCAAATATAGTAGGATGAATCTGTACATATGTAAAAGTTGAAGAATTATTTTAATTCTTCTTGAACGAGGACCATGACCTCCTTCTTTCCGATGCTGCTTCTATATTTTAAACAGCCCCGTTTTTAAATATACAGCAAAAATTCTCATTCATTTCATTAGTAAGCAGGATCTGAACTCTTACAAGAACAATATATTCTTCTGGGAATCTAAAAATGCATAGTTGCAGTATAATTTTGAATTAGTAAACCAATTATATCACTTGCCAAGAAGACAGACATTAATTATTTGAGCAAACCTCTTTCAGTCTTTATATGAATAAATAGTAAATTTTTGATAGAAACAGTGAAGGAGAATGTCCTGTTTTTTAGCAAGAAATGGATGAATGTGCAAAAATAAATACACTAATGAGAACTGCAAGAGTAAGTCCTAAACCAGTTCCTTCATTAAAACTGGAAAAGCAGACATATTAAAGACTATACCAATTTAGGAAGATTTAAAGATAACATTCTTTACTGATAAGGCAAAGTAATAAAATTATCTAGAAAAAACTTCTTGATAAATAGCCACATATTATGGCAATAAGGCGTGCATCCCTTGGTCTATATTTATTGCTTAATGAAATTTTGAAGCTGGATGCTTTTTAAAAAGATGAACTGAAAAGTATAGGAAATATACATAAAAAACATATTTTGGACACAGGGTTCAAGTGATAAATATTTTTTGTTGTTGTTTGTTTACTGGAAATAGATTTGGTTTTTTTAATATACTTTTTCTTTTTTAAAGATACTTAGATTACATTAATGTAACTTTAAAAATATAGGGGATTCCCATATGCCCCACTCCCTACCTCTCCCACATTTTCTGACATTAACAAGAGCTTCTTTTTTTTTAAACCCTTAATTATTTGCCATACAAGAGCAAAATTCAAATAATTTAACTTTTTTGTATAAAATTAGTAATATGGGAAAGAGGTAAAAAGTTTTGAGCAATAACACTGCGTATAATCAACTCCTACTCAAGTGACCATCCAGGCTGATAGTTTATTTGGCCTTTGGCCTTTGTTGACATTTTTCAAAAGCCAGTCCTGTGTTGGATCACCAAAATAATTTTTTTCCTTCCTTTTTAAAAGGCTGGAAATCTTTTATTTACATATACTCTTCTTAGTCCTGTAAGTCTGAATAAGGAAGCCTCTAGCAGAGGTTCTTAAGAAGGAGTCTGTGCGCTTGAATTGAAATTTAAAACAACATTATTCTTGTGGGGACATGTTAGGGAAGGTGTGAAATATTTATTAAATAATACACAGTATAGTGAGGACTTAGTAAAGGGCCCATGGTTTTCACCTGACTGGCAAAGGAGTCTGTGGAACAAAACAGGTTAAGAACCCCTGCTCTACCAACTTCCTTCTTTAAAAAAAAAAAAAAAAAAAAATTTAAAGAGTGCCTTCATATTTACTTCAAATTTAAACCTGTTTTATTCTGTTCTAAGCAAAAAATAAAAAGATGAGCACAGTTCAGGAGTGCTCTTTCAGCAATAAATAATTGTTTCACAAAAGTACTGCTGTAAAGATCATTTCAGTGGCCAGAGAGACATGGTTTTCAACCAGTGGCAAATTTAGACAGTTTCTAGAAGAGATACACAGGGCATATAGGGCTGAAAAGCAAACGGTTATTAAAAAATCAACTAATGGGGGGCGGATGTGGCTCAAATGGTTGGGCACCCATCTCCCATATGGAGGGACCCGGGTTCGATGCCCGGGACCTCCTGGTAAAAAAAAAAATTTAAAAAAAAAATCAACTAATAGAAATGAATTATAAACCTGCTTTGTCAAATGTGTTTTTTAATCTACAATTTGTAAAATAGGTCAAAAAGTTCAAATGGAACCTATTCTGAAGGAAATTACAACCTAGAATGTTTGACACTGTAATTTTGCTATTGATTAAACAATACTAAATTATCAGAGCAAATGTGAACAAGCCTCAATTTTCAAAATAGAAAAAAACAAAAATTCCTGTAAACATTAAAAAGTTACCTCTAAATTAATACCGTCATCCAGCTGTATACACAATTCTGAGGATTCCTGTTTTGTATGTTTCATATATCTTATTAAATGAGATATCTTGGATTTCCGTAACGGAACCCTCTGCATCTAAAAGTTTTAAAATCAGTTCAACCACTTTTGCTGGAGAAACTATTTTGGCCTTTATATAATCCCCTAATAGGCATCACCTATTTCTTTCTGCAGTAAGGGAGGTTGTTTAGATCATGGCCACATGTTTATCCTGCTTTGTAAAATAACTTATTTATCTTAAGATCTCAGCCACATCTCTTTGAGTACAAGGAACACGCAGCTTTTATAAATGCTTTAGACCTCATTCTGGTGACTTTTCTCTTTCTGCTTTCAAATTTGAAATATTTAAAAAGCGAAAATCACTTCTGACAGTTACTTTGACAAAAGAATATAGATTTTTTTTTAAAAATATTGATACTGTAGCTTGACATCTGATCCTCTCAATGTAAAATATGAGCTTAGAACAAAGTACTATGATTTAAGAGGCCTTGTTAGGGAGGGGTGGGCTTGGTTTAGTAATCATTACAATGATTTTAACAGTAAGAATTTTATTTTCATAAATCATGTAGAAAAGAGGCTACGAATGTTCTATCTTTCCTTTTGAAGTCTTCTCCATTATTATATTCTTCTATGCAAACTACATTCAAATAACTATCCTAAATACAGACCAAAATTGAATATTTAAAAATCAGTTGAAAATTTATTTAAAACCAGCTTATTCGAAATAACAATTTCTCCCTAGGAAGGACCATATGGGTAACAAACTGCCCATGTTTTGTGTCATTTTCTAATATTCAAAAAAAGCCATATAAAGCACCAGTTAGGGCAGAGACTTTTCTCACATTTAACATTAAGTTCTGAAAAAAAGATGTGAAATTATGTACACTTTTCTAAACCTTCTCTTAAGAAAAGACTTTCTTTTACCAGATTCATATATTTGCCCTGTGTCAACCCACCCCTAAGCCAACACCTCCGCCAAGTGCTCTTTAATAAAAATAAACTTATATACCTGGCCCAATAGTATGCTCATTTCTTTGAAATGTTGTATACAGTCACCTGGTATTTTCCAAAAGCAGTTATTCACACACCAAGGCTTCTTAATGATCACTCTACATCTTGAATATGCATGTACCATTAAGTGAGTACTTGAATTTCCTTTATTTAATTTTCATCAATAATAAGCCTTTCTTAAATATAAAGTCTTTGAAATGAACTAGGCAATGAATAAGTTATATTGAATAGCTTCTAGAATCAAAGAAACATTCTGACAGACTGGACTCTCAAAATTTTTCTTTGTCTTTTATACATTTTTCTCAGGGTATAGACAAATATTTTAAGGTTTCTCTTCCAGGTTTGGCTCAGTGAGTGAAAACAGACAACATTCAAGTACTATCAGGCAAATGCAGCCCTACAAGGATAAGTGTCCACATAGGTCACTCTGCAAAGAACTATCTTAACTAACCTACAGTAAATTTGACCAAAAAAACCTTTTGAAATTGTTTTTACTTTAAGATCTGTGGCATTCTCCCAAAGATCCTGAAACTCTTGTACATGTCCATGAGAGGTCATTGTGTTATCATAGATGCAAGGATGAGAAGTTTTACCTTCCCCAGAAAAAAAGGCATGGTATTGTGGTACTATCCCCATTTTACTGGCACAGAGGCCCATGAACACATCATCTATGTAAAGGCTAGAGTTGACTGCTTGTGATGCCATATACTTTGGTGGCTACGTACTGGAGATCACATAGGCAGCTCCAGCAGGATAGTCAAGGTAAGGTGAACACTGGTACATTTCATGGGAGACATAGCATTTGCTGCTTTTGTCTCTAACAGGAGGAACACCAAGATGAATACACCCAATCCAAAAACCTTGAACACCAATTTGTTCTAAATTTCAAAGGAGGGAAAGACATGTGGCTCAGTGACTGAGCACCAGCTTCCCACATACGAGGTCCTGGGTTCAATCCCCAGTGCGCCGTTACCTTAAAAAAAAAAAAAAAGCTTTGGAAAGTAGATGTGGCTCAAGCGATTGAGCTCCTGCCTACCACATGGTGTCTTCTAAAGAAGACAGCAAGCTGGCACAGCGGGCAAGAGTGGCAAGCTGATGCAACAAGAGACACAAGAGGAAAGACATAATGAAAGACACAACAAAGCAAGGAGCAGATCTTCCCAGTACCTCCTAAAGAGGACGAGCAAGACAGAAAGCTGACATGACGGGCAGGCATGGCAAGCTGATGCAACAAAATGACACAAGAGACACAAGAAGAAAAACACAACAAAGCAGGGAACGGAGGTGGCTCAAGCGATTAGGTGCCTCCCTCCTGTATCAGAGGCCCCGGGTTCAGTTCCCGGTGCTTCCTAAAGAAACAAGGAAGACGAACAGTCACAGCAAGTGCAAAACAGTGAGGGGGTGGGGAGAAATAAAATGAATTTTTTTTTTAAATCTTCTAAAAATAAAAAACTTCAAAGGTAGAAGATTTGGCATATGAATAAATATATCATCCACAGTCATAAGGAATCTGACATGTGGACAAAATGTATTTGCCCAACTTTAAATGCAGAAGTAACTTAAGAGTAAGATTGTATAAAGAATCGAAAAAGTCATGCTGAATTTTATCATTCTACATTTGATTTTTCCCAATCCAGTTTTCTTTGCAATTCTTCTCTCTTCACAGAGTTTTGATGTTGGCATTTTAAGTTGAGATCAAACATACTTCTCATTGCCCCACATTTTCTAACCACATAACAACGGCCTTAGTTTTCAGGAGCAGTGCTTGACACTACTCCTGGTTAATAAATTATTGGTAGCTAATAGCCCCATGTAGGCTGCTGCGCTTAAGAGTCAGGCTATCATTCACAAAGTCACAGCTATTTATGAGGAATTTGTAGGAGTAGGACTTCATGTGGCTCACAATGTAATTACCCTCCAAATCCCCAAAAAACATAAGGCTTAGTAGAAAACAACTGGCAAATAACTGAACTGCCATTTTTTTTTACTCTTCTGCCACTAATGAACATTCTGATGTCCACTCAGGTCTGTTTTTATTTAGGATCCATTTTAAACAGGTACATGCTTCTTCCAGACAAGAGAACTTTGTATTTTTCAGAAGATATCCATCTTAATACATATTCATCATGAAAAATTTTAAGAGGAGCTTACTTACAGAATATTTCCTTTTAATACCTTTTTTTCTGTGAGTACAAAAGAACAGAATGCACTACAGAATGAGGACACTGGCACATCAAAGTTTTACCACATGGGAGGTCCCAGGTTCAGTTCCTGGTGCCTCCAAAAAAGAAGATGAGCAAACACAAAGAGCAATCGAGGGGGGAGAGAATAAATAAATAAAATCTTGAAACCACAGATGAGGGGGAAAAAAAAAAAAAGGAAACAAAGAACAAACAGACAAGGGAGCCATGGAGGGGAAGGGGAAGGAACACGGATTAAGGGAGAGCAGGTGTAGCTCAGCAGTTGAGCACCTGCTTCCCATGTACCTCCTAAAAAAAAAAAAACATTAAGGAAACAATATACTAAAGAAATGGTCTTAATTCAACTGATGAGCTCAATGATGTTTCCGAAGTCACAACTATAAGAGTCACTTCTTCAGATCAGAAAATAAACTTTTGTTAGGCATTCTTTACAAAAATAACCTTGATAAAAATCACTCACTGTAAGACTGAGTATATCTAATTCTATAAGTACAGATGAGAGTAAACTGTCAGATTAGAGTAAACTGTAATTAATGCCTGATGGAAGAACAGAAAATTGTCACAGATGGTCTGCATTTGTGTATGATTGGCTTATAAAAATAAGCAGTCAATTGAAACAACACCATAACAGCACTTCCAAATGTTGAAGGTTATAAACTTTAGGTTTTTAGATCAACATGGTAGTCTGAAACTCTGCCAAGCCTATTACTATTACAACCTATTAGGAAAGTCTTTGCAAAACAGGCTCACTTTCATCCTCCTGATCCTGACCTACTTCAGACTCCATATAAAAAGAAATTGATCTGTAGCCGGAAATGCTCAAAAGGAAAAATAAATAGGTATATATTCTCATCTGAAAATGAAGGGGGTTAGACTAAGAGATCATTAACAACCTCTCCAGCCCTAAAATTTTATGATATTGTGGTACACCAAAAAGCTAATCATAAATTATATAAATCTTCAGCTTCACAAGTCACTGAAGATGAGTTTTAAAAGGGAGTGGGTAAAAGATGAATCATTTGAAATAGATTCAGCTTATATATAGTAGCTCAAAAACTAATGACCTTGGGGGAGCGGATGTATGTAGCTCAGTGGTTGAGTGCCTGCTTTGCATGTAGGAGGTCCTGGATTCAATCCCAGGTACTCTCCTTTAAAAAAATAAAGAAGTTAAAAAACTAATGACCTTGACTAGTCATTAACCTTAGGAATTCAATTTTTGTTGAAGAGAATTCTAGTCAATGCAACTGACTAGACCAGAAATGCAAATGACTAGAATTCTACGCAACAAAATTTGAATTCCTGAGACTGGGATCCCACCCACCCCCAATATTTTGTGAAAATGTTTTTCTCAAACTGCGTGGCACTTTGGAAGAATTACGTTTAGAAAACAATTATGTTTTATTAAAATACTTCTCACAATTTTATTTCACATAAACTTTTTCTCCATTTGACAAAATTGAGAGCAAAATTCAAATAATAAATATTCGTCTGGACGAACTGTAGTCTTAAATTTAATGTCAAAAATTTTATTTAGAGGAATTCAAGTTCAATGTGTCTGAGCAAAGTATACTCTTCTGGGCCCACATCAACTCACTAAAGCAAGAAAACTGACAATTCTTTTAAGGCTCATTTAAGGCCTGGAAACAAAAGGAGTACTATAAACACTATGAAGATTAAATGAGATAATGTGTGCAAAGTACCTGGGCATGGTGCCAGAAATCACTATTACTGTTAACTTTATTAAAATGCAAATTGGGCTTTTGGTAGCATTTTGAGATTAATAGATGGCAAAAATAAGTATTCCCCCTGTGTTTCTACTTTATTTCTCCAAAATAAATCTAAGATTTATTTCTCCAAGGGAGTGGGAGGAATGAAGTTTTTTTTCCTTCACCTCAAAATTTCCAAAAGGTTTGCCGGACAAAACTTTCAAAAATATTACTTAGAAGTCCCATTCTTATCCCTTTTGAGAACATACTGACTCGATTAAGAAAGTCTCTCTTTTACCTTTAAGTATATTAATAAAAAATCATTTACCTAAATATCTAGGACCTAACCTGTTCTAGGTAGGTAATTTCCTGACTTCCAAAGATTTTAGCACCAAAAGAATAGAATAAGGGAAAAGACTTAGCATACAATACATATTTACACAATTGTAAAGCAGTCTTAAAGAGTTGTCAACTGCCAAAATGCATGACTGAGAATCATTCCAACTGTGTTAACCATCAAGACCACTATGACAACAACTGAAACATTAGGATCCTGACTATAGCAGATTGGGCTATAGTGTTACTATGATGATACTGACAAGTCTTTGAAGCCAGTGTCACACAATCACAACAGTCCTCATAAAATAGCAAATTATCACTTAATATTATATAAAAAATGACTACTCGCTGAAAAAAATTATTTTAGAACAAAATGCATTGTTAAGATGCTTCATTCCAAATAACTAACTCCCCTCTTTTTCCTTAAACTCCAATTTCAAATAGGACTCCACATCCTACACCAGGTCTTTCTATACACATACAGCTACTTAAACAGAAATGCCTCAACCAGAATTCTAATGATCAGTTCTTTACTGTTTAAGATTCTGCCATTTCCTTTCCATCTTGCTGCAACTTGTGTTTTAATGTGATAGTTAATTATAGACTCTACCAGGTTTATCGCCTTTAAAAATAGGAAACTCTTAGAGCCATTAAGATGTACCTTATTCAGAAAAGGCATTAAAAAAACTCCAATCTCTCAACACTGACTTTTAAAAATTACCAGCCTTTGAACAGAATGTATAATAAAAAGCTTTTTTAGTCCATGAATATGAAAGGAAGCCTATCTTAATACATAGCTAATTCATATTAAGGGAAAAACAAAGATACCTGTGAGTCACAGACCCTTACTCTTAAGTAGTGATCTGGTAAGGACATTAAAGAGTACTTGATTTAAAAACTTTTAACCAAAAGTCTTAGTAAAAAGAAATGGCAAACAGGGAGCAGCTGCAGCTCAAGTGGTTGAGTGCCTGAGTCCCATGTACTGGGTACTTCCTAAAAACAAATTTAAAAAAAAACAACCCTCATTGGGGAGTGGGGTGTAACTCAGTGGTTGTGTGCCTGCTTCCCGCGTACAAGGTCCTGGGTTCACTCCCAGGTACCTCCTTTAAAAAAAAAAAAAAAAGAGGCAATGACTACACAACTCTTGATGAAAGTGAGAGCCATTGAGTGTACACTTTGGATAGAATGTGCAAGGCACAGGCCTCTACAACATAATGAACCATGTGGTGGAAGACGGACTGCAGTTAATAGTAAAAATGAGTGTTCTCTCATGAACTATAACAAATGTACAATACTAATACACAGTGTTAATAATTAGGCATGTATGGAAAAAAATATATCAATTATACACTACGGACCATAGCTAATGGTAATAGTCTGATGATGTTTTCTCATAATCTGTAACAAATGTTCCACAACAATGTAAGGTGTTGGTGGAGAGGTGATGTATGGGAATTCTGCACAGTATGTATGATTGTTTTATAAGCTCACAACTTCTCTAATAAAAAATATATTTTTAAAAATGGCAATAAAAAGATGGACATCCTAAGGGGCAATTGACTTCCTTCCCAATAATCAACCAACATTCCAATATCATAAACCAAAATATGCTGATAATTACTACATGTTATGTTAACCAACCTCCCTAGTCCCGCGCAATGAGCTCACAGAAGTCATGATGTGCACGGGCTGAATCTTTCGCTGTTTCCATTCTTGGTTTAAGATTTCCGTTCTTTCCAAAATTTTCTGACGATTGGAACTAAACATACTCTTCAAAGAAACAAAGGAGGGAGAAGAGAAATTGTTCATTGTTAGAAAATTAGTACCATCTCTGAAGTGGGTTTAAAGGTTTTTAATAATCCAATGATTTCTCAAAAATATCAAGAACATTCCTCTAAAGCATATAGATTTTATACTAGACTGTAGTTTGCCACATTCAAAGAGTAGAAAAACACACCTGTTATTGAGGGTGGGAGGAGAAAGGAAATTTCAATCCTTTCTTTGTTAACTTTGTACAAAAAAATCACAATGAATTTAGGGAAAAAAACATGAAACACATTCCTTTATGTTTTGATCCTGAGTCTACACCTGCATTATAAAGGTATACTAAAAAAATATTGATTTCTAAGTAGGTTGAAGAGCCATCAAAATCTTTCCATGATCATTAACGTGCACAATACAATCTTTATGTTAAGACAAATCAAGGGATCTTAGCTTCCAAGTCCTCATTTACCCAACTGTAAATATGATCTTGGCTGAAAATGAACTATTTCACATCAAAGCTTTTTTAATTTTAGGAAAGGGAGGAAAAAAAAAAAAAAAAAACTCTTCTTAATCATGTATGCATTTTCACAAAGGATAAAATTATACCTTTACTTCATCAGCTCTTCTGAACCTCTTGAGCTGTCTCAGTCGCATGTACTCTGATTTTACACGTTTCCGCCAACAAACTGGTCCCTTCTCAGATTTCTTCCCAGTCTGGCCCATGATTACTCTAAAAGCAATGGTTTCATATTAAAATCACTAATCTAACCAGCCTGAATATGATCACTTGAGTTTTAATACCCAGCAAATTAACAATCAACAAAAGAAAGAACAGAAATTACATCCTTGACATTTAGTAAAGTGTGCTCATTTATTCTGTATAGTTAAATATTTAAAACATTTCATAAATAGTAAACTGTTTAAATACAACTTTTAAAAAAATATTTTTATTTACAAAAATTCTACACTCCTAAATAGCAGCCATCTTAGAGAAATGTGATATCATTACAAGAATTAAAGCATACTACCACAAGCTAATTTTTATCTGAGATACCTATTTGTGGAGGGGTAAAAAAATGCATCAAGTTTTTCATCACTAAATCAACTGTTACAGAAGGCGTAACAATAATTTTAAAAGGTAAATCCAAAAAAGAAGGTAAATTTACATGCAGCACCATAAATAGAAAACATATATATGCAAGTGTACAAATTAAATTACCCTCCCAATATACACACACAAACACTTTCATACTTCTCACCTTAAACACTGATAAAAGTCTGTATTTTGCCTCTTGTACCACCTTTATCACATGAGGGGGGATTCTGGTAGCAAGAGAGAAGAGGAATGCAGCAAATGCCAAGTAAATTCCTCTGCCTTATCTTTAGTTGCAGGCTCTGGGAACCAATGTTTAAAGGTGGGAACAGTCTACAGTATACTAGTTATCTAATTCTTACTGCAGAGTCTCTACTTTAAAACACTGTCCTCTTCTGAAAGTATTAAAAATCATACTTGTATCTTCAAATGATTAGGACATTTCTCAGTCAAACTGTGCAAAAGCTTTATAGGACAGATAAGGATTTTTCTTTATTTTAGGATCAACAGGAAGCCATAGAGTATTTTAATTTAACAAAGAGGTCTCAGGAGAGGAATTTACAGAGGAATTTACATTTTGAAATGATCATGGTGGCTGCAGAATAGGAATAGAAGATAACCTAAGGGAAAGTAAAGAAGTAGCTGTAAGGCCAGATTAGACGCCACAGTACTATGTCTCTGGACAAGAGATGATAGTAGTTTCTTAGACCAGAATGGACACAAGTAAATGATTTCAGAGTTATTTAGAGGGAAAGGGATGTGGCTCAAGTGACTGAGTTCCCGCCTACAACATGGGAGGTTCCTGGTTCGGTTCCCAGTGCCTCCTAAAGAAGACAGCAAGCTGGTGCAAAGGGCAGGCATGGCAAGCTTAGGTAACAAGAAACACAAGAAAAACAGAATGAGACACAACAAAGCAGGGAGCAGAGGTTCTGGGTGCCTCCTAAAGAGGAGGAACAAGACAGTGAGCTGACTCACTGGCAAGCATAGCAAGCTGACCCAACAAGATGACACAACAAGAGTTGCAAGAAGAAAAAACACAATGAGATACAACAAAGCAGGGAACAGAGGAGGAAGGGAGATTAGGCACCTCCCTTCCATATTAGAGGAACCTCCTAAAGAAACAAGGAAGACAATCAGACACAGCAAGTGCAAACAACAAAGGGGTGGGGAGAAATAAATAAATAATAAATCTTAAAAAAAAAAAAAAAATTCTTAGAGGATAACTTTGCCCAGACTTGGTGACAATTTAAATATGGAAGATGAGGGAGCATGTGACTTTCTGGTTTAAATAACTGAATAACTGACAAGAGTTTCATTTACCTGCTTACATTAAACTCTCAGGCACAGAGAAAACTGCCAAGGAGAAAATTTAGAATAAGAAAAAGGACCCTGAGTCAGTGGGTAACTTTCTGCAAGCAAAGGTGAGAAACCAGATGGTGGTTTATTCAGAGCTGAAAAGGGGCAAAATTTTTTTCATTTTAAATGACTATTATGAACCAGGCAATGCATATACAAAGATGAATAAAACACAGACTATGCCCTTATGGAGCTTATGCTATAGGTAAGAAAGCAGAAAAGATGCAAATACAGTATAATGAGATTCATATTCAAAAGTACTTTGGGAGGGAGAAAAGGATGTAAGGAATTGCAAAAGAACTGCAGGAAAGGTGACAACTCAAGAGTCATCTTAAAAGATGAGTTAGATTTCAAAGGCAAAGGAAAGAATGGAAGGGATGCACAAGAGAAATCTAGATAGTGGGGCAAGTAAAGGCAGAGTGGTTTGACTGGTAGGTTTAATAAGAGTGGAAACAGCAGGAAGATCAAAAATTAAAAGGACAGAATGAAAAGGGGATTAAGAATGAGAAGGGTATGAGAAGAATGAAGTAATAAGAGTGGACAGGAATTTCAGAATTTGAGATAAGGTTGAATGAGATCAAAGAGATAGAGAAGTTTTTAAGTGAAAAAGTTCAAAGTGTGACCTTGCCTGTGGATTGCTAAAGTGTATCAAAGCTAAAAGTCATTAGAATTAAGATGACTCCATATTTGAGGTAAAGCAGAAAATGAGGATAGTAAGACAATAAAGTAGGGCAAAAGGACATCAATGTTAGGAATAAATTGGAGCTTTCTTTTAAACAATTTAGTGGCAATTGTTTATAACTGCTAGTTAATAGAGACCTTAAGTAATTCTATGCAAATTATTTTTGGACCATTTAGCATTTCAAAGGCCTAGAAGGAAAAGGAATCAGATAAAAAGACTTATCAGTTGTCTTACTGGCTCATAGGCTAATCACAACTAGTCCATCTGCTGCCTTGACATTTCCTTATTCTTGGAGGTAGCACCCCTAGTGCAGTGAAACCTATATACAGTACAAATATGGTGTTCAGGTTTAAATGAAGTGTATTGTGGGTGTCATTACAATTCACTTTTAAGATTCACATTTTATGTTTTCATGAAGCGATATCATAATATCATTGTTATATATTAAAGTTAGTAGTGTTTTAGTACAACTCTCCTTACCTAATATTCTAGAATACATGTTTTTCTACCATTAATAACATTTCTAATAAAGTATAACAAAACATTCTCATTTACCAAAGGTATTACTGAACTAAACAGGTTACCAAGTCAACAAACATTTCAAAACTGATTCTAAAACCAGCTTCTCTGTAAGAGGGCATATATGGATAAATTTCCATTTATTTCACAAATAAATGTGTATTCCAAATAAAGACGTACATACACAAAGAAGTACATAGGATGATCTAATAATTATACAAAGTAAGGGGGAGATGAGAAAAACTATATAATTCACTTAGGGGAAATGTAAGAACCATAACCTCTGAATTACGATATAAGAAATAAATCTAAAAGTATTCAATTCTTTGGGGATAAATAGGCAAATCCATAAAATAAATAGGCAGATCAATAAAATAAAATTTAAAGATAAAATTTACAGCATCATTTAGTAG
>JAQZBX010038917.1:0-23227 GCA_029593785.1 Cabassous unicinctus
AAAAAAAAAAAAAAAAAAAAGTTAGACATACACATACCATACGAACCACCCATTCCAGTCCTAAGATAACTGAAAGCATATATCCTCACAAAAACGTGCATAAAACTGCACATACAGCTTTACTTGTAAGAGGCAAAAACTGGAAACATCAAAATGTATATCAAGAAGTAGGTGGATAAACATATTATAGTATATTCATTGAATAGGTTAATTTTCAGCATTAAAATGGAAGTACAGCCCTCCCCCACCAAAAAAAAAAGAGTATATACTATATGATTCCATTTATATAAAATTACAGAAAATACAAAATAATATATACTGCGACAAACAGAAATGGTTACCTAACCTAAGGGGAAAGGGGAGGGGAGAGAAGGGAAAAAGATTACAAAAGCAAGTTCTAGGGATGACAGATATGTTCATTACCTTGCTTATGGTGACGTTTTCATGAGTATATATATACATATGTCAAAACTTACCAAGTTGTATACTTCAAGTATGTGCACTTTAGTATAGGCTGGTTATAAATAATAAAGCTGCTTTAAAAGAAAAAAAAAAGAAGAAGAAAGAAAATCTCTTCGGGTCAACCAAGATGTCAACATAACACACTCCAGGGTGCCATTCCCCCACAGAATCTTTGAACAACTAACAAAACTGGCATAGCCATCTTCCTTAGAGCTCTAGAAAACAGTTAAAGGGTTGTAGTGAGTGGGCAAGTGCCAAATCAAGAAAATGCAGCATTAAAAACACTGTAGGAGAAATCTGTAGGGTCCTTGATAGCCGCTCTTCCAATTCCTACCCAACATAGTAGAGCCACACTACGTTCCCCTTGTGACCCCCTGATCCAGTTCTGGAGGAAGCAGAGTAACCCCCATGCACATAGTGCAGTGCCTATATGTCAGTGCCCATCTATCCAGTGGCAGCATGAAAGACAGAATCAGGAACTTACCTCTGGCTCACTACCATCACCACCACCCCTCCCACCCACAGACAGCAAAAGCAATATAAAAAACTATTAAGTAGAAGTGGCCTCGAGCAAAGGATTACCTGCTTTGAGTCATACAATTGAGTACCCTGAAGAGGGAGAAAGTCTATTTTATAGGTAGTAGGGGAGGCATCCAAATTCCTGTAAACTGGGGAATTCCTAAGGTCATAAGCATGCACAAGCCCAGGATAAGACTCTGGCTCAGAAAACATGGAGAGGACCCTACACTTCACATTCGCCTCAGGCTCATCTTCTTGATAGAAAGACTAAACTCTGAGGGAGAGTACCAGCCAACTCAGAGTCAACTTGCAAAGACTGTGAAATGTGATTTTTGCAGTGGTTTCTTTGATTTTGTTAGCTTGCGACATTCAAGGAAATATCCACTAACCAGTCACAAACTTAAGGAATAAACAGCTCAGGGAACATATTCCAGATTTAAGACTTTAAAATGTTAAAATGTACAGTGTACAACAAAAGATTACAAGACAAACAAAGAAATAGTAAATGATGGCCCATCCAAAGTTAACCAAATAAAAATCCAGGAACCATCACTGTAGAAAACCAGACTTTGGACGTACCAGACTAAGACTTTTAAAAAATAATCAAGATGCTTAAGGATATGAAGGAAAACACAGATAAAGAACTAAAAGATATCAGGAAAGGGATGAATAAGCAATAAAAGAATCTCAATAAAGAGAAAGAAACAAATATTGGCATGAAGGCCACAATCACAATAACTGAAGTGAAAAATTCCATAGAGGGTTTCAACAACAGATTGGAACTGGTAGAAGGAAGAATCAGAGAACTCAAGACAAGGCAACTGAAATGATTCCAGCTGAGGAACAGAAAGGAAAAAGAATGAAAAAAGTAAACAGAGCACAAAAAAACCTGTGAGACACCATCAAACATACCAACATGTACTTTAGGGAGTCCCAGACCAGGTGGGAAAGAAGGAAGGAAGGAAGGGTGGGAGGAAGGGAGGGAGGAAAGAAAGGCAGAGAGAATATTCAAAGAAATTGGCTGAAAACTTCCCAAATTTAACGAAATACATGAATACACATATTCTAGAAACTCAAAAATCCCCAAACAGAATAAGCTCGAAGACAATCATACCCAGACACATTAGTGAAACTGTTGAATGCTAAGGACAAGGAAAAGAGTTCTGAAAGCTGCAAGAGAAAAGCAATGTGTTATGTACAAGGTGGTCCCAATAAGATTAAGTGTTGAATTCTCATCAGAAATCAGGGAGGCAAGAAAGCAGTGGGACAAAGTATTTAAAGTGCTAAAAGAAAACATGTTTGTCTGGTGTGCATACAGCTTCAAGCCACCACAGCAACCAAGGATTGGTGTGGAGAAGCTGTCTTTCAAAAATTGAGGGAGCAATTAAGATATTCCCAGATAAATAAGAGTTGAGGGAGCTACTCACCACTAGACCTGCCCTACATATAATGCTAAAGCAGGGAGGGGTTCTGTAGCAGTTTGATATTATTCATGAATTCCAAAAAAAGATATTTGATTATGTTTGTAAACTGGTCTGTTCCTCTAGGCAAAATACCCTTTGATTGTACTAGATTCAGCTAAGATAACTTTGATTAAATTATGTAAAGATTAGGGCTTTGATTCAACCATGTCATTAGGGCCTGCAGGGTTGAATCCCTGCCTCCCTTGGTAGGCTATATAAATGGACGTTCAATCAAGAACACAGAGAAGTAGACACACAGAGAAGCAGACACAGAGAAGATGCACAGAGGATCCTGTGGCCCTGGGAAGAGAGATGAGCCCTACAGTCTACAGCTGACCTTGAGATGAGACCAGAGCATAATTTCAAAGTATGGATTAGCATAAGTAACTTTTTGAGATTTGCAACAACTGTAATGTGATATGAAATGAATACTACTGTAATTTATTGCATACATTCATAAGTGAAGAAATGCTAGATTTCAATTAGAGGCCAGAGAAAATAAAGATAATAAGTTGATTTTTTTTCAATTCAAGCTCACGGATTCTCTGAAATATTTCCGTGGACCCCTGGTTAAGAACCCCTGTGCTAAAGGGAGTTCTTCAGACTGAAAAGAATAGAGAGTAGATAGTGGATCAAAGCAGTATGACTGCGAATATTCTCGCTGTCCTGATTTTGTGATCATCAGGGTAGGCTAAACATTCACTATATTAGAAACCATGCATGTGTCCCCAGACCTAGTTTTTCTTCCTAGATCTGGTTTTTAGAATGCTGGTGATAAACTAAGCCTTATTTATTATATGACCATCCTGTATGGGAAGAGACTGTAACTCTAGGTATCTTTGGTCAGCCTTAAGAGATATAGCAGGGGGGCGGATGTGGCTCAAATGGTTGGGCGTCCATCTCCCATATGGAGGGACCTGGGTTTGATCTCCGGGACATCCCGGTAAAAAATTTTAAAAAGGAAAATATAGAAGAAGCGTGGGCCACTAGGCCCCGTGCACAGGTGAGCCCCTGGCCCCACAAGTGGGTGAGCCACCAGGTCCCACGTGTGGGTGCACTATCAGGCCCTGCAAGCCACGCAGCAAGATGATGACGTAACAGGAGAATGACACAAGGGAGAGCCAAGACGAGACGCATGGAGAAACCAGGAACTAAGGTGGTGCAGGCGGTAGGACGTCTCTCTCCCACATCAGAAGTTCTGAGGATCAAATCCCAGTGAAGACAGGAGGAGAAGGATGAGAAGAGAGGGCAAGAAACAGACACAGAGAGTTGCCCAGTGAATGGACACAATGAAAGCAAAAATGGGGGGAAGGGGGGTAAAATGGATAAAAGTAAATAAATAAATAAATCCTAAATAAATGTATAGGGTAGTAAGATACGGACTATAGTTAGTAGTAAAACTTTGACGATGCTCTTTCATAATTTGTTAACAAATGTTTCACAACAATGCAAAGTATTTGTGGTGGGGTGATGTGTGGGAACTCTGTATGATGTTATGCATTTTTGTTTTGTAAGTTCACAATGTTTACTGAACACTTACAGTTTATGTATGTTCATGTATGAATGATATACTTCAATAAATTATTTTTTTTAAAAAAGCAGTATGAAGAAATAAAGACCTCCAGGAAAGGTAACCATATGGGTAATTACAAATGCCAGTACTATTGAATTATATTTTATGGAACTAACTCCACTTTTTACTTTTTATAGGTTATAAAATGCAAATACATAAAAAGCAGTGATATACCTATGGTTTTGGACATACAATGTATAAAAATATAATTTGTAATAAATACAAAGATGTGTGGAGACATCACATACAATGTATGTGTATGTTACTGAAGTTAAGTTGGTGTCAAATCAAAGTGATTGTTGCAGATCTAAGATGTTAAATTTAAGCCCCATGGTGACTACCAAGAAAATACCTGAAAAATTTATAAAGAAAGAAATGACAGACTCAAATTGGTATAATAGGGGGGAAAAAATCAAGTATGAAAACATTCATTAATGGAAGAATTAAGGGACAAAAAAGTGTAAGACTTACAAAGACCTAACAGCAAAATGGCAGAAGAAATTCCTGCATTGTAAGTAAATACTTTAAATGTAAATGGATTGAACTCTCCAGTCAAAAGGCGAAATAGATTTTTTTTTAAAAGCATGACCCAATTATATGCTGTATATAAGAGACTCATCTTAAATTCAAAGACACAATTGGATGGAAAGTGAAAGTATAGGGGAAAAAAAAAAAACATACCATGCAAATAGTAACCCAAAGAGAGCAGGGATAGCATACTAATACCAGATAAATTAGACCTTAGGTCAAAAACTGGTAGAAGGGACAAAGACAGTCACTATATATGGATAAAGGGGCCAATTCAACAACAGCAACAACAAAAATGACAATGATAAATACATATGCACCTAACAGCAGAGCCCCTAAATATAAGAGGCAAATATTGACAGATTTGAAGATAGAAATAGATGATTCTACATTAGTAGATTTCAATACATCACTTTCAATAATGGACAGAACATCTAGACAGCAGAAAAACAGGAAATAGAAGACTCGAATAATATTCTAAACCAACTAGACCTAACAGACATATATACAACACTTCACCCAACAACAGCAGAATATATATTCTTCTGTAGTGTATATGGATCATTTTCCAAGATAGAACACAAAACAAGTCTCAATAAATTGAAAATATTGAAAACATACAATGTATCTTTCTCCAATGACAATGAAATGAAACTAGAAATCAGTAACTGAGGGAAAACTGGAAAATTCACAAATAGTGGAAATTAAACAACGCACTCTTAAACCACCAATGGATGAAAAAAGAAATTACAGGGGAAATTAGGAAATATCTTGAGGCAAATGTAAAGGAAAACACAACATGCCAAAATTCATGGGGTGTAGCAAAGGCAGTGCTTAAAAAGAAATTTGTAGCTCTATAAAGCTTACATTAAAAAAGAAGAAATCCCTTTTGTGACTTTTTTTGTGATGTGGCTCGGGTGGTTGAGCGCCTGCTTCCCACATGGGAGGTCCTGGGCTCATCTCCCAGCCCCAATACCATTTAAAAAAAAGAAGAAGAAGAGAAAGAACAATCTCAAAGCAGAGATTTAACCTCAAAACTGGAAGAACTAGAAAAGGAAGAGCAAACTAAACCCAAAGCAAGCAGAAGGAAGGAAATAACAAAGATTACAGTTGAGATAAAAGAAATAGAGAATAAAAAAACAACAGAGAGAATCATCAAAACCAAAAACTGGTTCTTTGAAAAGATCAGTAAAATCGAAAACCTTTAGCTAGACTGACAATGAAAAAAGAAGAGAGGGTGCAAATGATGAAACTCAAAAATGAAAGGGGAACATTACTACCAACTCCATACAAATAATAATAATTATAGGAGATAGTATGAACTGTGCACCAACATATTAGATAATCTAGATGAAATGAACAAATTACTAGAAACATACAAATTACCTATAACAACTCAAGAAGAAATAGAGGACCTCAACAGACTACTAACAAAAAAGGGGGTTGAATTGGTCATCAAAAACCTCCCCATAAAGAAAAGCCAAGCATTGTTACAGTGGGTAGAGATTCACACAATAACTGAAAGAGTATTGAATTCCCATCCTGGAGAGCTCTGCCACATTCCCTACTGGAACAGCAACAATCCCCCAAGTACAGGTTCAATGACTAGTGAAGAAGGATGGTCCATTGATGGGCCCTTGATATTGATGACTATGCTTATGAGCCTTTACTTTTGAAATTGCAACTTAGCCTAGTGTTGTGGGGTGCCTAAGAGTTACCTCCTAAGAGCATCCATGTTGCTCAAATGTGGCCTCTCTCTAAGCCAAACCCAGCAAATAAATGCATTACCTTCCCTCCAGCATGGGACATGACTCCCGGGGATGAGCCTCCCTAGTACCGCGGGATTACTACCAAGCACCAACTAGCAATACAATTGGAAAAAGACCTTGAATAAAAGGGGGGAAAGGAAAAGACAAATGAGTTTATATGGTTAAGAGACTTCAAAGTGAGTCAGGAGGTCATCCCAGAGGTAATGCTTATGCATGTCTCAGCAGGATTGCATAGACTGCCAAAGTAGATACTACCCCCAAATAGTAGGCCTCCTGAGGGCTCTGGAAACACCCATGTCCTACGGTCATGGCAGATAGCTCCAGAGTTTGGTGCCTTGCCAGTAGGCCCTAATTTGGAGTTTGTAATCCCAAGTGAGACAGAGTTAGACTCAGTTGTGACATCTCTACACATGCCTCTTCTGTTCCTTCTATTTGAACCTATAGTTGGTGCTGGAGTTGGTAAGTGTACGCCCAAGAGACTTAACTCTTTGGGCTGTCCACGTGCCAGCTGGGCACTGAGCCTCAGCGGAGTTGCAACACTACTCTCCAGTTCATTGCACTCACTCAGGACAACTAACAAGGTCAGGATAGACAACCACCGTACCAAGAAACCAAGAGAGTCGACAACTGCAAGCAAGAGAGTCCCATCCATCAGTCATATGACTTCGAAGCCCCCTCTCAATCAGAGGTGGAGTGGGCATCACCATCCCAGAATCCTCAGGACTGGGGAATAAAATATGGACTAGAGTAGACTTACTGGTATTCTACTGTAGACTTACTGTGATTCTAGCAATGGAAGAAATTATATCATTGATGTGGAAACAGTGGCCACTGGAGGTGCTGAAGACCGGGAGAGGGAAAAAGAGGTGTAATATGAGGGCACTTTCAGGACTTGGCAATTGTCCTGAATGACATTGCAACTACAGATACAGGCCATTATATATCCTGCCATAACCTACAGAATTGAGTGGGAGAGAGTGTAAACTACAATGTAAACTATAATCCATGCTTAGTGGCAATGCTCGAAAATGTGTTCATCAATTGCAATGAATGTACCACACTAATAAAAGAAGTTGTTAATGTGGGAAAAGTGGGAGGCGTGGGGAATGGGGCATATGGGAATCCCTTACATTTTTTTACGTAACATTTTATGTAATCTAAGTATCTTTTAGAAAAAATAAAAAATATATTTTAAAAGAAAGTTAATGCTTAGATAATGCTCATTTTCACTATTATTGATATTGTCTTGAATGGAAACATAAACTTAATGAGAACAATGAAGGAAAAAAAAAAAGAAAAGCCAAGGATCAGATTGGGAATTCTACCAAACACTCCCAGAAGTATTCACACCAATCCTGCTTAAAGTCTTCCAAAAAGTTGAAGATGAGGGAATATTTCCTAACTCTTTCCATGTGGCCAACATTACCCTAATATCAAAGCCAGATAAAGATATCACAAGAGGGAAGCGGATATGGCTCAAGCGCTTGAGTGCCTGCTTCCCACATGGGAGGTCCCAAGGGTTCAGTCCCCAGTGCCTCCTAAAAATAAATAAACAAACAAACAAATAAATAAATAAAAACAACAAGCAAACAAAGGAGAAAACCAACTCAGGGGAGCCAATGTGGCTCAGTGTTTGAGTACCAGCCTCTGACATACAAGGTCCCAAGTTCAACCCCCAGCCCTGGTACCTTAAAAAAATGATAGCACAAGAAAAGAAAATCACAGACCAATACCTTTTGAATACAGATGCAAATTCCTCAGTAAAACACTAGCAAACGAAATCCAACAGCACATTTAAAAAATTATACACCATGATCAAGTGGTATTTATCCCAGGTATACCAGGGTGGTTCAACATAAGAAAATCAATTAACGTAATACAACACATTAATAGAATGAAGACTAAAAGGAAAAAAAAAAAAACACGTGCATCTCAACTGAATGAGAAAAGACATTTCACAAAATTCAGCATAGGTTCTTGATAAAAAACACTTACAAAACAAGGAATAGAGGAAAACTTCTTCCACATGTTTAAAAGCACATATGAGAAACCCACAGCTAACATCATACTCAATGATGAAAGATTGAAAGCTTTCCCTCTAAGATAAAAAAAATAAGACAAGGATAAATACCCATTGTCATCACTTTTATTCAACATTGCACAGGTAGTTCTAGTCAGAGCAATTAGGCAAGAAAAAGAAATAACAGGGAAAGAAGAAGTAAAACTTGCCCTATTTGCAGATGACATGATCCCATACATACAAAATCCTGAAAAAAATCTACATCAAAGCTCCTAGAGCTCATTAATGAATTCAGCAAAGTGGTAGAATATAAGAGCTACACCCAAAAATATGTAGTGTTTCTATGTACTAGTGATGAACAATCAGAAGAAGAAATCAAGAAAAAAAAAATCCATTTACAATAGCAGCTAAAAGAATCAAATATCTAGGAATCAATTTAACCATGGATATAAAGGACTTGTACGTGGGACACCATAAAACATTACTAATGAAATCAAAGAAAACAAATAAATAGGACATTCCATGTTCATGGATTAGAAGACAAAATATTAAGATATTAATTCTACCCAAAGCAATTTACAGATTCAACGCAATCCCAATTAAAATTCCAACACCCTACTTTGCAGAAATGAAGAAGCCAATCAATAAAATTACATGGAAGAGTAAGGAGCCCCAAAAAGATCAGAGTATATAATGGCTTTATAATCTGATAACGTAACTATAGTATAACAGTTGTTTCTTGTTTTTTAATGGGAGGAAGAATAGGGATAGCACAAGCCAAAAAAAAAAAAAAAAGTTTTCCTATTATAATCATACTTGATAGTGGTAATATTAGGGTTTTTATTCTGAGTATTGTATGTATAAAGTTTGTAGAGCAAATAAGTATTTGTGGGATGGCCTATCATTTTCTGGGACCTTAACAACCAGAATTCCTAGTATACAAGAAAGGAGATACAGATATAAAGTATAAGAGAATAAGAAAAAATCACAATGTTCTGATTTTGAATTTCAAGTATCAGTATGAACTCACATACATCTTTAACACACACACAGGAGTGAAAAGGTCTAGAAACATTAACCCAATAGCAATGAAAATCCCTACTACACAGATTGTAGTCTTGAAACGCCGTTTTTTTTTTAAATGGCTAATTCTGGATTCAGGCATGAAGCATAACAAATTAGCCTGGAACATCTTGACATACCAGATATTAAGAAAGCTACAAAGACCATTAGGATTGGCGGGGGGTGGGGGTGAAGGACTCAGTGGCCAACTAAAAGAGACTCCCACTGGCAAAAGATGTGACATTTGAGCTTCAAAAAAAAGATAAAAATTGCAACAGATTGAAGACCACCAAACATGTTTAAATCAATGGGTTCATAAATATATATAGGGAAAGAGGGGAAAGGAAGAAGAAGAAATGAAAAGAAACCATAAAAGCACTAGAAGAAAACATATAATCATGGAGTAGTAGAAGAACCTTTCTAATTAAGGCAAAATTTAAAAGCCATAAAAGAAAACAATGGTAAATTTAATTATATAAAAATAAAAAATGTTTGCATAGAAAAAACAATATCAGCAAAGTAAAAACAAACCAAACTGGGAAGAATATTTTTAACTCTATAACTGAAATATCCTAGGAACCCATTTTAAAAGACCAACAAACCATGGGCATGATATGAATAGATAATTCAGAGAAAAAGAAATGTAAATGGCTCAAAAGCCTATAAAAAGATGTTCAACCTCATCTGTAATAATAGAAATATAAACTAAAACTACACTTTAACTTATCAGGTTAGCAAAAATACAAAGGCTTGATAACTCAAATCACTGGGAAAGCTGTGGAAAAACATTATCAGTGAAAATGTGAACTGTTACAACCTCTATAAGGGACAGTCTGGAAATTTTTAAAACAAACCTAGAACACAGAATTCACCTTTTGGACCTTTAACCTATAGATTAAGGGTTCTTAACATTTTTTGTTCCACGAACCCCTTTGCCAGTCAGGTGAAAACCACAGACCCCTTACTAAGTTCACACTATATTGTGTATTATTTAATAAATATATCACACCCGCACCAACACATTCCCACAAGAATATTTTTTTGAATTTCAATTCAAGCTCACGGACCCCTTGTTAAGAACCCATGCTATAGATACAGTACACGTGTGCAAACTAATATACTGTGTCCACAAGTTTATTCATTGGAGTATCATTTGAAATATCAACAGACTAAAAACAACCCAAATGTCCATGACTCTGGGGTAGTTAAACAAATTTTGTTACAATGATATGATGGAAGTCTGTGCATTTGCATGAGGAAGAACTCTATGTACCAATGTGGGGAGGGGAGAGACCGCAAGATATATTAAGTAAAAAAGGCAAAGTATAGAAGAGCATATAAACAATTACCTTCTGGATGGGGGTGATAAGAATATAAATAATTATTTGCTTGTGCATGCATAAAGAAATTCTGGAAGTTATTAGCTCAAAGTTAATACCTATAAGTTACTTTTCTGAGAGGGTGACAGATAAATAAACAGAAAAGAGATCAGAGAAAAACTTCCCATTTTGTTAACTATATTAATGTTTAATCTATTCAAATAATTCTTTTTTAATTGGCCTTCATATTGGAAATGCAAATAAAATTGTAATTTGAGAAATTGCTACTTATTACTATTTTGGATGTTATATTCTAACTATGTTAAAAACTGAACAACTCATTATCCCTTCAATGTGTTTGACAGGTCAAATTAGAGAAAATAAGGAGGTTCTTAATTGGACTGTATTAATAAGTCCTAAAATCAAACTTCAAAATTTTTATATATATCCAAAAAGGGAATTCTATTACTCTATACAAAAAGTATGCATTTTTAATAGTTCTTAATTTGTTCATAACTACATAAAAACTAGTATTCCTCATAAAAATGAAACACACACCCCAACAAATGGTTTATCATTCTTAATATCACTATTTTACAGTCCCCATTAGCAAAGATAGAAATAATAAGAATCTCTACAGCAATAACCTGTCAATGGTAGCTACTATCCTATAATTCATGTTAAAATATTACTCTTTAAATCAACTCTGCCCCAAAATGTGTTTGCCTTCTGTACTACCAAACATTTGGTAAAAGAAAGTAAGGACCAAAATAATAGTGCAAACTGAAAAGGAAGAGTGAACATATATTTAAAATTCCAAATATTAGAAATGCTTAAAAGAATATTCTATATAATTTTTTTAAGTATACTTACATATATACTTTATATAAGTATTAAAAAAACATAATAGAAGCATCCTGTCTTCCAGTGAAAAACTACATAACTACTTCAGATCCTTAAAGAATGGTTCTGATAGTCATCTACCGGCAAATATTTCTAAGCAGCACTGATTTTGACTTATGGAACCATACTATCTAAAGCACATTTTCTTAAATTCTGAACTTTGAATTATGACAGCACAAGCTGTCAAATTAGTTTTTTTAAAAAAGAATGCAACTGAAGCAATCTGGCTTCTGCCCAACTTTTGACATTATATTTATAATTTAGAAAATGTTTTTATAGGAGTACACAGTTCCAATTAGATTTCCACCAAGCACATCACCCATGTTAAGTGTTAACCTTTTCTTTACCCTATCTATTGGGCAGGGCACAGCACTGGTAGGCACTCCTTTAATATCCCTGCTGCCAAAACACACACAAAAGGCAAGCAGCAAACAGTAGGAAGATCATAGCATCAGGGCTCAACAAAACAGATATTTACAAAATATCCGTAAAAACAGAATAATAACTGTATTTTTTGAGATGAAAAAGATATCCACTCAACACTTCTGGGAATTCTGCTAATATTATACCTGTGGTAGAGTGAATAATGTCCCCCACAAAGAAATGTTCTTCAAGTCCTAACCCCGGTTCTGGTCCTGTGGGTGTGAATTCATTTGTAAATAGCATCTTCCAAGATCCTATTAGGATACGGCCAACTGAATCAAGATGGGCCTTAATCCAGTACAACTGGAGTCTTTGTAAGCAAAGGAAATTTGGACAAGGAAGTACAAGCCACAGGAGGAGAGAGAAACAGATTGCCATGTGACAGAGCCAGCAATTGACTTTCAGCAAGCCACACCAAAACATTATAGACTTCAGAGAAGGCTTGGTCTGCCAATATCTTGACTTTGGACTTCTAGCCTTCAAGCTGCAAGCCAATAAACTGCTGAATTTTAAACCAACCAGTTTGTGGTATTTTGTTGTAGGTGCCTTGGTAAACTAAGACAATATCCAGGGAAGCAGATGTGGCTCAAGCAGTTGGGTTCCCATCTACCATATGGGAGGTCCCAGGTTCAATTACTGGGGCTTCCTGGTGAAGGCAAAAGCGGGCCCGCATGGAGACCTGGCGGCCCACATGGAGAGCTGGCGGCCTATGCAGACAGCTGACACAAGATGACGCAACAAAAAAGAGACACAGAGGAAAAAGACAATGAGAGACACAACAAACCAGGGAGCTGGGAAGATGAGAAGAGAAGACAAGCAGACACAGAACACACAGCAAGTGGACACAGAGAGCAGACAGCAAGCGCAAGCAGCAGGGGAATGAGGGAGGGAGGAAGGGAGGAAGACAATATCCAAGAACTAATACTAAACGAAATGGACTTGAGCAGGAGCAGGTAAAATGCAACAAAACGTATATTATCTAGCATGTGAGACTGTACTAGAAAAGAGTTTAAAACATTGCATAGGTCGCTATACTTCCTGTATAATTCTATCATAATCATCCTCCCCTATACCCCCAAAATAATAATTCCATGGTTTATTAGCTACTATCCCCTGGGCTGAATATAAAAATGACCATAATGGTTCTTTGTGGAGTAAATCTTCAAATACCCTAAACCCGGCATAAAATAGTAGTTGTCATTAGTTTAGAAATTAAACTACCAGAATGCAACTTCTTGGATGCTACGTGTAATATTAATGTAAAAGTACTGGCAATATAGTAAATTGCTTGTTCTTTTCAAAACTGAACTATTATTTCAACACATAATAGAGATATCTAAAAAAAAGAGAGAGACTGGCTCCCAGACCAGGTTTCTAAATCTATAAAGCTAAAAACTTTATTCTGAAACATGAAAATTTTCGCTAAAAATTATATCGCCCTTTGAGGCTTCTTAGGAAATAGCCAGCTGGTCTTCTTGTTATGAACAAATATGACAGTTTATCCTTTATAAAAATTCTACAAAATCTCTAAAATATTAATAGCACACAATCAAGTATGGGACTACATAGTATACATGCTAAAACTTGTTTATATTCTGATTAAGGAAAGTGAACCTTTATGACAGCCAACCAACATAGCCCGAAGAATCACCAACCAGGTTTGCTAAGCAAGTTAACCCAAGGGAAGCGGATGTGGCTCAATCGATTGGGCTCCCACCTACCATACAGGAGGCCCGGAGTTTGATTCCCAGGGCCTCCTGGTGAAGGCAAGCTGGCCCGTGCCTGCAGAGAGCTGATGGCCCACGCCGGTGAAGAGCTGACTGCCCGTGCCCACAGATGGCACAGTAAGATGACACAAGAAAAGGAGACAAGCAGACACAAAAGAATGCACAACGAATGGACACAGAGAGCAGACAGCGAGCGCAAGTGGCAAGGGGGGCGGGGATAAATAAATATATAATAAATCTTTTTAAAAAAAGAAAGTTAACCCTACCAAAAGCAAGAATGTCTTAGAGATATTCAAAACTGCTAAGAAAGAATAAAAGGAAGAGGAAAGGAAAGGGAAAGACAAAGAAAAGAAAGAAACTAAGAGACAGATGCAATGAATCATAAACATCCTAACACATAAAAGGGCTATAGAATATATGTAATTTGTGTACAAGGAAATAAGAAACCCACTGTTTCAGTTTGCTAGGCCACTAAAAGCAATATACCATGTAATGGATTGGCTTTTGACAATGTGAATTTATTAGCTTACAAGCTTTCAGTTTTGAAGCCATAAAAATGTCAAAATCAGGCATCACCAAAATGAAGCTTTATTCCTGAACACCGGCTGCCTGTGATCCTGGAATCCTATGCCAGATGGCAAGGCACATGGTGGCATCTGCTGCTCTCTCCCTTCTCTTCCCAGTTTCCTTGTTTCAGCTTCTTGCTTCCATGATGTTCTCTCTCTCTCTAAGTATTCATCCCATTAATAAGACTCCAGAAAAAGGATTAAGACCCACCCTGGGCCATGCCTTAATTAAGTAACCTAATCAAAAGGTCCTGCTTACAACAGGCAGTAGTTACCACCATTACCTATAATTTTTAAACCAAAAATTCCACTTCTACATATTTACCTTGAAGAAACACCTTCCCACATAAAAGACATCCACTGAAACGTTGTAATAGCAAAAGACTAGAAACAATTTAAAGTCCATCAACAGAAAAATAATTAATTTTTATTGTCAAATATTATGCAGCAATTAAAAAATAATGGGGCAAATCTCTGCATGAAAGTGAAAATATCTCCCAGCCATATAAAGTGGGGGAAAAAATTTTAAGACTCAGAATATTGAGTATGGTCCATTTTATGTCAAAACAACAAAAATAATAAAATAAAACCTCCAATGTGTGCATGGATATACATATACATGTAAGTGAAATTTTTCACAATCCAAAAGTTACAAGCCTAAGAGTTGATTCTCATTCTACATAATTCTATACTGCTGCTAACTTTTTTAAAAACATAATGTGGACCAACAGCCATGAATCAAAATCTATTATGAGAAACAGGGACTCAACCTAGTTTAAGTTTCCATCACTGAGAATCTAACTGAAGATGAGAAGGAAAGTCTGGGAATCACACGTTTGGCCAGAATATTGCCACATCAAATTCAAGTAACTTAGGGAAAGTCAACGCATTGGGAAATAAAATGCCATTCATATTCCTCTGACAGACTAAATTATGATACATTGTAAGCACTAATTAGAAAACAAAATGGTAAACTTTACCTTTCTTGAAGTATAGATGTCAAAAAATGGCTTATTTCTGACACTAAATGGTTCCTGTGTTTTGTCAATGAGACCAGTCTTCATTTTTTCATGTCGAGGATTTATTATTTCTCGTTCTATACACTGCAGACGAATATTAAAATCACATTCTCCAACTGGCTGTGCCTGAATTAAATGAGACAATTATTTAAATTTCTACACTAACAACCATTTTATCAGCATAATTATCGAGGCTGCCATATTGCACATCCTTTGAAGTTGTTCAGTGCATAGCCTGTACAATCAAACATACCAGCCCTGATAATTAGTTTAACAAATGATAGAAGCATATCTAAAACACACACACAGTTACTACTTTTAAAATTACAACTCCATAAAACAATGAGAAAATGGTATGACTCTACTCTAAGTTGATCCAAAAGTTTCATATCTGACTTAAATTATTGATATATTCACAATCATTTTTATTATTTTGTAAATTACTAAAATACCTGACACAAAAACTAAAATCTATGTAATTCAGGAAAGTATAAGCAAATAAAAATCAAAATAAGCAACCATCTAATAATATTTTTTTGGTTTTAAGTGTTAACTTTATAGGCAACAATAAGTAGACAATATTAGGCATACATCCTTTAAATGATGGAGAAAAAAGTTAAAATATGTTCAGTCATATAGTCATAAAGAGACAAAGTTTTCTTCTCTTCTCCCCAGTATAATTTCCTTTACATGCCCTTAAAATATATGGTTTGGGGAAGCAGAGGTGTTTTCAAGCCAATGGGTGCCTCCCTTCCAGATGGGAGGTCCCAGGTTCAGTTTCCAGTGCCTCATGAAAAAAAGACAAGCACACAACAAACAGACGCTAAGAGCAGACAGAAAGCGCAAACAATGAGGTGGGGGGAGGGAGAAATAAACAAAATAAATCTTGAAAAAAAAAAAAAATATATATATATATATATATAGTTTAAACCATGAGATTAAAAGTGCATGGACATTTTCGTATGAGTTGAGCATGAGGAGCTTGTCCCACCCATATGCATTCTACTAATATAGTTATAACACATCATCTAGTTGACAGTAACCATCCAGATTAGCAGCATCACCTCAATGGCCTATAAAGTACGCCCTCTTCTTCTTTACTTTGTAACTGGACAATCTTTCCTGCACTTCTCCCATCTTTTTTGTCTTCACTCTCTTCTCCAATTCTCCAATCTACATTACCCAAACTAACATTTACATACAGGTGGCGGCACTTGCTTAAACTGTGAACAACATCACATTCTAAATGTTTACCCTAAACTATACACAAGTTCACCAAAAAAACAGGAATAGATTGAAAGCAAGTTCAACTTTAAACCCACACTGCTATAATAAAGGGCATTCTTGAAAGTTGTTAAAATAGTGAGAACAGACTAGAAGAACTCAATAACAACTGACTAACTGGCCTCCCTGTTTTCAGTTCTTCCTCACTTCAAAACACTACCTAGACTACCACTGGAGTTTTATTGTTTCAAGACAATAAAAGTGTGATCATATCATTTACTATAACTAAACTCTTTCAATAGAACATATTGAACACTAAGCTAAAATGTCTTATTCAATAGGAGGTCTCCTACTTACCAATCCATTTTTATTTCCTACTATGTCCCACACCTCATTAAACATCAAATATGCTAACAAACCATCTAATGCTCCTGACTTGCAAGACTCAACCTTTCAAAATTAATTAGTCATTTTTTCTGTCTGCAGGAACAAGCTTCACTGACTCAATCGTATCCAAAGCAGGCTGGAATACTCCTATCTCACTATTACCAGTATATCTTACACATCTTTGTTGTTATATTTATAAAACTATTATAATTATTTTTCTATATTTATATTCTCATCCATAAGACCAATGGCCTGCAAATTTGTTTTGATCTTGTATCCAATCTAAATGTATATGCTAACAAATGTATATAATATATGCATATTATTTGTAATAAATTATATTCACATACAACTGTAAAATACATAATATATGCTAAAAAACAGACAAAACAGAAAAAAGAAATATATTAAAAATAAACAGAAGTTCTCCAATTTTCTACCTATATCCCAATAGACTATTGTTGAAGTGGCCTAGTTATCTGTGTATTCCTAATATCTAGAACAGTACTTGACATAAAGATGACTGATGAAATTCTTGCTAGACAAAATAATAAACTCAGGGACTAAAATGTTTTAAAAGTATTATTTCACACAAAAAAAATTTTTTCTAATAGTGGCCTTGGTGATTAAAAATAAAGTGGTTAATCATCAATGAAGTCCCCATAGTAAAGAATTAAACATATGATCCTTTCAATTATAAATGCATTCTAGTATATGAAATCTGATTCTAAACCACTGAAATATGGTAAAAGGCACTCAATAAATACTTGTTGAATGAATTATTCCACACCTAAAGATGAAAAGCATGGAAGTGATCACTTTTAAAACATATGATGAACTTCCTAAACAGGACACAAAAACAAACTTTGAGAAGGTCTAATAAATGAACATTTTTTCTGTGCATTAACATACTAATTTGGAAAAGATACTGTTTGCAATGCATATCACCAAAAAAGGATTAGAATCTACAAAATGTAACTAATTCCTACACATTAAAAAGAAAAAAGGACAAAGAACCAAATTGAAAAATTAGAAGATTATACAACTGGCAAATAGGTCACAAAAGAAAAATCCATTGGCCATTGGCGGCTGGAGGCTCAGAATTAAGATGCTTCCTATAAAAATCACATACACCTCTCCCCACAGACACAACCCCCCACACACACATTCAATGCCCAGGATCTAATGTAGACCAATTTAATCAGAATGTCCACAAGGTAGTGTTGAGAGATTGGACTTTTAAAAACACTTATCAGGTGACTACATCCCACATTTCCTAGAGAAACTTTCACACCTGTGCATAAGGAAAAAAATACAAAATTGTTCAATACAGTATCATTATACTAGCAAAGAAATGGAAACCTAAATGTCCATCAGAAGGAAACATGATAAACTTTGCATATTTACACAATGTAATACTCAATAATGATTCAAGTGAATGAGCTTAACCTACATATATTAACACAAATAAATTTCAACAGGATAACATGGAACAAACGTTGGGGGCTACAATACAGTGTAAAGACATTTGCATAACACTAGAAACTTTGCAAAACAAAACCACATATATTTTATAAATACAAACACTGGTAGTAAAAGTACTAAAAAACATTCATGGGAATCATAAAAATCAAATTCAGGGTATAGAATGCTTCTAGGCAAAAAGGTCAAGAATAGGAGGAAAGAGATGTACACAAGAAATTTCTACTGGATCTGTAATGATTGATTTCTTATTAAAAAGAAAGTGGGGCAAAAATGCCAAACAAATTAAGCTTCGACAAATCTGGGTGGTCAATATATGAGTACCCCTCATATTCTCCATACTAAAGCATATGCTTAAATTTTTCATATTATTTTAAGAGTATTAGAAGACTATTGTCTAAGACAAAGTTCCCAGGCTAAGAAATGTACCTTTACTGAACACATATTAAAGGGGGAGTTCGCTATCAAGAGCAAAGGGGACATCACTCCCCCATTCACAAAGAATTAAAGCCAACCCCATTCCATCCCTGTTTCTCTATATGGACCAATAAACATTATTCCATGATCTGTCATAAGATTAAGCCAATTCTGGGGAGCATTATTTTTGAGGAATATGGGTAGTCAAAAACAAACAGAAGAAAAATAAAACTTTGTTTCCTGGCCTTGACGTTCTTAAATTCAAAACTATTGTGTTTCAAATGCAGAAATTCAAAAAAAAGACACATACATTGAAAATTTCCAGGAAAAAAAATACATTTAAGTAACCTAAACTAAAGCTATCCTGAATCTTAATATTGCCATTTATTAAACATATAAAAAATGATTTTTTAAAAATTGTTATAAATCTTCAAAACCTTAAAACAAACACTTTTAATTCCAGAATTCTTAAATACTTTTCAATCTGATTTGACTACTAAATGATCATGCAATTTGAACAGTATATGTCTAGAGGAAATTATACCTTTTCAAAGATGTACACTATTGAAAGAGCTTCTTGCATTTACAGAAGTCATTTTGTACTGCCTAAATAATTTCAACATTCATGCTAAAATTAAACATGAACAGGCAAACAGATTCTTGGCTAGTCTAAAACTATAGGAAATGGGTACAGAATATAAATCCTATTTTTGATAACTATTTACAACAAGGAATTTTGGATTTTGATTTTAAGTTTTCTGCTTGTACTCAGGATTAACATATTTGTGCCTCCAGTTACATATTCAACACTACATAATCAGTTTCTCTTTTTTTAGTGACAGACAGTAATAAAATTTGGAGACTTTTTTTTTAAACAAGTACAGAATAACTAAAACCAAGAAGGTTCCATTTTACAAAATGCTGTTTTATTCTGTCAGGGTTAAACTGCCTTTTTTACTCATTTGAAAATAAAGAAACATAAAGGCAAAGAAATGTGCAAAATATTTGGCAATAAGAGGGAAAAAAGAAGATTTTAAAGTACTAATAAGAATATATCAATTGAGTAACTTGAGTCACAAATTTTCCTTCCTACTATCTCTAAGACAGTGACAATGCTTTTTATTTGTTAAAAATATAATGAATCCATTATTTCAGTGACAATCTTACATATAACAGTTTCTAAATCATATTAATTCTACGTCTTTGAAAACAGATAGGTGAAGTGTTGGAGAGGATGTGGAGGAAAGGGAACCGTCACCCACTGTTGGTGGGAATGTAGAATGGTGCAGCCATTGTGGAAGACAGTTTGGCGGTTCCTCAGGAAGCTAACTATAGAATGATCCAGCAATCCCACTGCTGGGTATATACCCAAAAGAACTGAAAGCAGAAACACTATCAGATATATGCACACCAATGTTCATAGCAGCATTATTCACTGCTGCCAAAAGTTGGAAGCAACCCAAGTGTCCATCAACAGATGAATGGATAAGCAAAATGTGGTATATACATACAATGAATATTATTCAGCTATAAGAAGGAATGAAGTATTGACACACATGACAACATGGATGAATCTTGAAGACCTTATGTTGAATGAAGTAAGCCAATCACTAAAGGACAAATAATGCATGATCTCACTGATACGACCTAAGCGTATTAAACAGACTCAAAGAGATAGAGTCTGGAAAATAGGTTATCAGGAGATAAAAAGGGAGTAGAGGATGGTGAGCCAATGCTGAATCTGGCAAGAACCTATGAGAAGGTGGAAAGGGTGGTTTGGCAGTGGATGGAGGTGATGGTGGTACAGGGATGTGAGTGGGGCCAACAGTGCTAGAATGTGAGTGAGCAGGGTTGGGGGGTTGGGTTGGACTATCCATGGAAATGGAAAGAGGGCTGGAGGAAGGGACAGGTGAACCCTGGGGATTTGCAGGTCTATGGTTGAAACTATAATTGTGGGAATGTTCTTTTGGCAAATGTGGCAGGGGAGGGTCACTGGTACAGGGTATTGGAGGTGGGGGGATATGTGGGAAAGGAAGCTCCTAGGGCATGCTTCTATGGAATATGAAAGTGTTCATCTTGTCATAGAGTGTTATCTCAGTGGGTGGAGACTCTCACAATAAACAAGAAAATGTTAAACTCCCATCCTGGGGAGTCCTGCTGCAATCTCTAATGGAGTGGCAAGAATCTCCAGAGTATATAGAGAGTGCCTAGCGAAAGTGGAAAGACCAATATACCAGACCCTTGATATGAATGCTTGTACTTATGAACCTTATTCTTGTAAAACTGAAACTTAGCCTAGTAATATATATTGCATAAGAGTTACCTTCTGAAAACCTCTTGTTACTCTAATGTCGCCTCTTTCTAAGCCAAACTCAGCATATAAACTCACTACTTTACCCCTGGTATGGGACATGACTCCCAGGGTTAGGCCTCCATGGCACCAAGGGATTATTACCAAGCACAAACTAGTGATGCATTTGGAGAAAGTCCTTGACTAAAAGGGGGGAATAATAAATACAAATGAGTTTTTACAGCTAAGAGATTTGAAAGTGCATCAGGAGGTCATTCCAGAGATTAAGCTTATGCACGTCTTGTCTCAGGAAGATCTCACTGACTGCCACAGTAAACAATGCCTCAAGCATTTATGTTTCCTGGCCTTGACGTTCTTAAATTCAAAACTATTGTGTGATGTCTCTAGAGCCTATCTAGAGACATCTGGGCACTACAGGCAGAGCAGACAACCCCAGGAAATTGGCACCACGTCTGTGGGCCTTACCTTGAAATATATGATAACCCATGCCCCTCAATGTAACAGAGTTAGACTCATTTATCATTTTCCTACAGTTGGCTCTTAGGTCCCTTTTATTTGAACCTATAATTAGCACTATTCCCATTAAATATATGCCCCAGAGACTTAAATATTTCTCCTGTTCATATGCTGGTTAAGCCCTGAATCTCAGCAGAGTTGCAGCCAACACCTACTCTCCAGTTCATCAGACTCACCCAGGACAACAAAATGATGATGATGGACAACGCCCATCCCAAAAAACAGAGTATCTGCAACTGCAAGCAAGACAGTTCCATCCATTTGCCCCATGGGAGCTAAGCCCCCTCTTAATCAGAAGGAAAATGGGCATTACCCAAAATCCTCAAGATTGAGGAATGAACACACATAAGGGGTAAATGCAACTATGGACCAAAGTAGACTTACTTTTGTTCTAGTAATGGAAGAACTTGTAAAACTGATATAAAGACAGTGATCACCAGAGGTTCTGAGGGGAGGGAGAGGGAAGAATAGGTATAACATGGGGAATTTGGGGGACATTAGAATTTTTCTGCATAATATTGCAATAATGGATACAGGCCATATTACACTTTGTCAAAACCTACAAAATTGTGAAGTGCAAATGTAAACCAAAATGTAAATTAAAGACCATGATTAGTAGCAATACTTCAATATTTGTTCATTAATTGTAACAAATGTACCACAATAATGAAAGATGTTGTTAATAGGGAAAAGTGTGGGAGGGGGAGTAGGTAAGGTATATGGGAACCCCCTATATATTTTTTTTTAAGATTTATTTTATTTATTTCTTTCTCAACCCCCGTCCCCCGCTGTTTGCACTCACTGTCTGCTCATTGTGTACTCTCTGTGTCTGCTCATCTTCATTTTAGTGGGCACCAGGAACTGAACCCAAGACCCCCCATGTGGTAAGTGGACACCCAACTGCTTGAGCCACATCCGCTTCCCTCCTCTAATTTTTGATGTAACTTTTATTTAACCTAAAACTTGTTTAAAAATAAAGAAAAAAAAATCAGTTAGCCATAAATATGAGGGTTTATTTCTGAACTCTCAGTTCAATTCCGTTTGTCTATATGTTCGTCCTTGTGCCAGTATCATGCCATTTTGTTACTGTGGATTTGTAATAAGTTTTAAAATTGTTAAGTGGTAAAAAAAAGAAAAAGAAAGAGAAAACAGAGTAATAGTATTTTTATTCCCATTCTATACAATGAAAGTAGAGATGTTAAGTTTTTGGTGAAAGTTCACAGACAGCCTCACTATGAGACAAGCAACATAATGTGAATTGCTACAAACTAAAAGAAAAATAATATAATGCTTTCTTTGTCAACACAGAATTTTTTTTTAAAGATCTATTTTATTCATTTATTTCTCCCCCATCCTCATTGTTCTGCGATCACTGTCTGCTCTGTGTGCTCTTCTGTGCCTGCTTGTCTTCTCCTCAGGCAGCACCAAGAACCAATCCTGGGACAGTCCGGAGTGGGAGAGAGATGCTCAATCTCCTGCACCATCCCAGCTCCCCGTTCTGCTGCATCTCCCATTGTCTCTCCTCTTGTGTTTCCCT
>JAQZBX010038918.1:0-16610 GCA_029593785.1 Cabassous unicinctus
CCCACACCTCCCATAACATCCCACATAAACATCTTTCTTTAGTGTGGCACATCACCTTCAATGGATATACACATCCTGGAGCTTTGCCACTAAGCATGGACCATAGTTCACATTGTAGACCCCACTCTCTCTCACACAGTTCTTCATGTTATATGCTGATATAAAATGGCCTATATCTTTCATTGCAATGTCACTCAGCATAATTTCCAAGCCTTAAAAAGCGCCTGTATTACAACTACCCTTCCCTGCCCCAAAAGAGTCCAGTGGCCACTGGCTCCACATCACTGCTGTAATTTCTTCCATTGCTTGAATCACATTATGTCTACAACAGAATACCATTAAGTCCACTCTAGTCCATAGCTCTTCCCCCAATCCCGAGGAGTTTGTGATGATCATGTCCACCTAAAACCTAAACACTGACAATACCCATTGATGTTGACAACACAATAAAAGCATAAACACGGACAATACCAATTGATGTTGAGTTCTGTAATAATATATCTCTCTTTCATTGCTATTGAGAACACAAAATTGTTAAGCCAGAAGACAGGTTTGCAGTTTCTAGTAAAATTAAACATGGTCTCACCATGCAATCCAGCAGTTGTGTTTTTAGGTATAAATGTGACTGATATAAAAACTTGAGTCCACACAAAGCCTACACGTGAATGTTTACAGCTGCTGTTTTTGTCATCTCCAAATCTGAAAGCAAACAAGATGCTGTTCAATAGGTTACTAAGTGAACTCACTGTGCTGTTTCTATAAAATGAAACATTGCTGAAATGAAAAGAAATGTTCCATTTAGGCAAAAATATATGGATTTATCTTAAGTGATTATTGCTAATTAAAAGGAACCAGTTTTAAAATGCTGCATATGCTGGTACCAATTTTATGACCTACTGGGTAAGGCTAAACAATGCAACAATATGATGCTCAGAAATGGCCAGAGGACTGAGGTGAGAGAAGGAGGGATGCCTAGGTGAAGCACAGGGGAAATTTTAGAGCAATGCATCTATTCTGTATATTGTGGAATTGTAGACCCATGACATCCTGCATTTGTTAAAACCCACTGAACTTGACAACACCAAGAGGGAAACTTATGTATGCAAGTAAAAATCATTTACAAGAATTACAAAGAATTCCACATAGAATGAAAATATTGCAAATCTATCCAAATACATAAAAACGTATAATTTGCACTGACAAGAGGGACTGAGGGCAAAGGTGCTGAAAAAATAATATAGGCTATGAATGGAGCCTATAAAATGAAGTCAGAAGAAACTGTGCTTCAGTATAGTACTCTAGTAAAGTACCATTCCACCATGTATGGATGAACAATTCTAATAATTCTATACATGTACACTGGAATCAAGAAATTCATAGACAGGTGGCAGGTGAGGGAATATATTTCCCACTGTGAAGTATGTGCTTACAGATAAGTAAGGGGAGGAGGTTAGAATGTTCTATGTGATAATGGTTTAGAGTTAGATACAAGAGTATGAACTCACCTGTAGGTGAATATAAACACAGAGGGTTGTATGCAGATATATTTCTAGACACTCATATGTACAAGCTTATTGTACACACATGTATTTACTTATACTCTCTGCAGAAAGGGCCTAGAGTCCTCAGTAGAAAGGATCAAAAATAGTGCCCAGACCTTAGAATTTAACACCATTCTCCACTAGTGTCTTCTTGGAGAAATTGCTGACTCTAGGACAGAAATATGCTAGAAGAACTTGGCACATCTTGTGGTACCAAAGAGTAAACAGGTACTAAAATAAGCCCCTCAATCATAGGGTCATAGTAAAGAGACACAGAGTGCAGCTGAAAGATCTCCCATGGCCAAAAGTGGAACAAATTGAACAAGAAAATTAGTATTCCATCACAAACCAAAGTATGAAAGAAATGTCATGAATCCAACCTGACATGCAAAAAAAATTGATTAAGTAAATAAAAAGAGACAAATCTCTCATGCAGAACAATTCAATAATTTAGGTGACTATTGTTTTCTTAAGCCCATAGATCATAAATCACAGTCCTGAAGACCTTCTCATGACTCTTTCCAAGGGTGATCTGAGGAAAAGCAGAGAAATGAAGAACTTTAATCTGAGGGACCTCAAAACATTGTGATGTGATGTGACGAAACGACACTTTATGTCTGGTGTCTACCTCCAAAAACCCATAAGTCCAGTCTAAACAAGAGAAGAACATGAGAAAATTCTAACTGAGGGATACTTTACAATATACCTGATCTCCATTCCTCAAAACTATCCAGTTTATCAAAACAAGGAGAGTCTGAGAAGCTCTCAGTGTCACAAATGGACTAAGAATTTATAACAAATAAATATAAGGTGCTATTTTGAATAGCAGAAGTTGAAAGGGGATGAGCGGTTCTGAGAAACTATCTCTCAAATTCTTGCAATTTTTCTGTAAATCTAAACCCATTCTAATATATTAAGTTTATTAAGAATTAAAATTATTAGTGAAATGCAAAATCCTAGGAACATCGTACTCCAAGATTCAATCCAGACACAATTACATGCCCTGTAAAACAATATCACATTGCTGTAATTCTCACATTCTCTATCCCTTGAATCAGAAAATGAAACTGATTTTATACAGTAATTGAAAGAATTAAATAATGACTCTAAAATCTCTGACCTTGTGCTTAGTATTAATAGCCAATATTTTATACATTATGATTCAACCATACACAGATTCACTCCCCATACCTTTCCCACATCCATTGTGCTATTTCCATCCTTCATCATCAAAAGCAATACTCACATTGACCCAGAGTGAGCTTTCCTCAGGGCAAGACTTTTCATGACCATCCCTCCTATAAGCCAGCACTGACTCTCCAATAACTCCAAATATAAACACCCTTCTTGAGGGCAAAACACAAGGATCTTTCTTATATGGTTGCTGCCAACCTGGCCAGGCTCATGCTCCCATTTCAAATGTCTGTCCCTCATTTTCCATCAGATATAAAGAACTATTTTTAAAACCTCACCACATTTGTGTCCCTGTTGTTTCTTCTTGGAGTGCTTCTACCACTTTCTCCTCTTGAAATTACTCCATTTCCCCTTCAAGGCTCAGTACAATTTAAAGCTCTCTTTTGAAGCCTTCACTAGCCTCCACAGAATGAATCCATTATTTTCAATCCACTTCACCAGGATTTCAGAGCTGTCTCAGGATATTGGATATACTTTTTTCTATGTGTATTACCCCATTTGGATGTAATTTCCTTAATATGAGAAACAAAGTTTTACTCATTTCTTTATTCCCAAAATAATATTTAGAGCTCATCATGAAGTAATTGATGACTAAACATTTGTTGAATGACTAAAAGGAAAAATGAATGATTTGGTTAAACAGATACTTCCAACAATTGTAGAGAAAAAATGTGTGAAACAAGGAAAATTACCGCTGAGTGAGGGAAGACCCAAGAGTGAGAAGCCAGATGAGAAAGACTGGAAAAAGAACATATTTTAGCTTATCTACTATCTATTTCAACTCAGAGATTTTAAGAAGGCAGGACTTTTTATTTTAAGCATTCTCTATGCTCACAAACTCTTGATGCCGTTAAAACCACTACCAATAACAAGGGTCCATGGAGCTGAAATATATTTCCCCAGCACATGTGAAGATTCTGTAACTCACCCTGAAATTATCAAAGCAGAGTCCAAGTTGACCAATGCAGATTCTTCCTTGAATGATGGATGAATTTGGAAGCTCTACTCCCAGGATGAAAAGGGAAATGGAACCACTCATGAAGTCTCTAGAAAACAAAATTGTGTTTTCTCTTCATCAGAGATGAACAAAATAGCCTTGATATAGTGAAGGGTAAGCAGTTAGAGTTTCTGAGCAATTAGGGATTCCATTCTCATGAGCTGCATTAATGAAGTATTCTCTTCTCAATACACCTGAGATAGTTACTTCTCTGGAGGTAAGAAAGGAATGCACAATGGAAACTTGTGCCAGTTTTGACCCTTGAGACAGCTTTGGAACTCCTTGTTCATCTCTTATCCCTGTAGACACCTACATCCCAGGAGGAGGTCACCTCTCTTTAGGTGGGGGCTCTAGTATTGCCAGGTTTCCCATAAAGATTTCCCTGTTGAGGATTCTGGAGAAAGATTCTGGATACACTAATATATGCTATGCCTCCAATCTGTCTCCTCTGGAGTTGGATCTCATGAATGGCGCCACCCTCTCTCAAGATGATTTCCTCTTGTCTCACTGCTTCTCCTTTCTCCCCCATAGTTAACAATATCTATTCAACTTACACAACCATTTGTTTTCTCTGTCATTAAACAAATATTTATTCAGCAGTACTGTATGGTAAACCCTAAACTACTTTCTGGGGATGGAGAGGAATATAAGGTATTGTGTTTCCTTGCAAACAGTTCACAGTCTAAACAAGCAAGATGTAAATAAATATAACACCCTAAGGGAGTACTGCAGTCCTGGTGAATTTCAATTCCTTATGAATGATGGTTGGATTTTCTATTTCTTCTCTTAGGTTCCTGGTGACTTTGTTATGGATTATATTGAACTTATAGATCACTTTGAGTAGCACTGGCATATTTTTTCAAATGGTTTATTCACACACACGCCATACACTCCTTCCATATTGTGCATTCCATGGCTGTCAGTTTAATCATATAGTTTTGCTTTCATCACCACAATGAATTTAAGAATATTTTTATTACTCCTAAAAGAAAAATACCCTACCACTTATAACACCCTATTTATGATACTTAGCAATGCTATGATACCTTTGCTACAATTGATGAAAATATTACAATATTATTGTTACTTACAGTCAGGTTTCTATTTTTTATTTTTAAAGAAGCTTTAGATCACATAAATCTTACATAAAAACATAGGGGAAGGAGCGGGCCAGCCCGAGGCTAACTTGGGCAGGGTGTTCCCCTGTTGCACCTGGGATGAGTCTTTCCACCAGGCGGTGGGATGCGGGGCTCTGTGTACATGGAACCATCACTCGAGGCCTACCAAAGTCTTGATTACAATTTATTGAGCACGTTCTGTGTAGCAGACCGTAGGTTTAACGCCTTGCATCGAAGGCTCGTGGTCTTCACAGCAATCCTACAAGGCAAAGTGTTATCCCTATTTTACCACTGAGAAAGGCTCACAACCAGAAAGACATGGAAATTGTGTATTCAAATGCAAATTCGAGTCCATTGTCAATGCACTTTAGAATTTGAGGTTTGACTTTAGTCCAGCCTCTGCCACCTCTAGTTGTGACCTGGGGTAGCTTTGTGACCCTCAGTTTGCTCATCTGAGAAATGGAGTTGATGGAACCTATCTGAGTGTGCGGGTGTGAAGTACTTTGCTGAACAGTGCTTATCCCTGCTTTCCAGATCCTGCTTCTCGGCTTACCTCTTCTGGGCAGCAACGCTGCGAAGCTCCCACGCATCCACCAATACAAAGTGCTGCCAGACCGCCAGGTTCTCTTCCTTCCCCAGCTTCCCAAATGCAGGCGTTTGGCATCCCTGGTCTTCATTTTCCTTATGAAGTTTTCAAACTATGAGGAAATTTTCACCCAAGTGACCTTTGAGAATAAGTCCCAACTCTAAAAGGAAATAGAAGCCTTTGAATTTGTTTTGTTTTAAATGTTTGATGTTGTGTTTTTTTTGTTGGGGGTGTGTGGTTTTACTTCAATAAGTCAGATTGACACCGTGGGAGGGGTGTGCAGAGGACATAGACCTAGAGAAATGGGTGAATTGCTAGAGAGAGATCTGGCTGATGCATAGAAACTGGGCTGGCTGTATGAAGTGGTTTTTGACTTAGCAGGGTCCTAACTAAAATTCCTACTGAATCCTCTTATGTCCACCTTGGGCAAGGTCTGAATCTGTTCTTCTGGGTCACATTTCAAAGACTTCAGTGCCTTAGGAGAAAATCTTAAGGCGGATAGCAGAAGGCAGGCAAGCAGCAAGGTTTGAAAAGAGGATTTCTGGTAAAATGTAAATGTTGACATTTTAAAATAAAACTGTTAAATCACTCATTTAAATGTGTGTAATGGAATCTAACTACCATAGAGATTTGATTTATTTTGAAAAAGAAAAATACACAAAATAGTTTTTATTTAACAGTCAAAATTTTACATTGTTCTTTTTCCTCCTTGATCTCATATTTCCATCTGATTTCCTGTACAGAAAATTTTTTTCTAGTATAATAGATTTTATGCTTGAAAGTCTTTGGTTTATCATCCAACTTCCTCACAAGAAAAATGTATACAAAAATTAAAATTTATACGTTTTTAAAAATTGGATAGTGATCATAGTGTTAAGCATTTTCTTTTGGAATGAGTTATTATGATTGTTAAATACATGATTGATCAAAACAGTATAAATATATCACAATTTTGGTAGTTGCTAAACAAAATGTTCTATTGGAAATGCTTCTCTTACATTGATTGGAGTTTTTTAGTTCCTTGCATCAACCAACATATATTTGTTAGAATGAAACAGCTGCATTTTTATTTGTTTTAGTGGATATAAACATTGAAAAAGTTTTCATGTAAATAAGTACACTTATTACAACACTGTTTTGTTGTGCCAGTGTCACTGAATTCTTTGAACACCTGGATAAATGGTTCAAAAAAATCACAAGTGATATATTATTAAAATAAAAAACATACAGGATTTTCTTATGCCCCACTTCCTCCCCCTCCCACAGTTTCCCACATGAACATCATCCTTCATTACTACAGTACATTTGTTAAAACTGATGAACACATATTGAAATATTGCTACTAAACATGGACTATAGTTATATTAAAGTTTACTCTCTATTCCACACAATTTTGTAGATTACGACAAAATATACAATGGCCTGTACCTGGCATTGCAATGTCAAGCAGGACAACTACAATACCCTGCAAAAGCCCCCATTTTACAATTTTTCTTCCCTCTCCCTCTCCTTAGAAATTCTGATGGCCTTTGTCTTTATATCAATAATAAAATTCTTCCGTTCCTAGAATAATAAGTTTATAATAGAATATTAATAAGTCTACTTTAGTCTATTGTTCATTCTGCAATCTTGAGGATTTGAGGGTGGTGATGCCCACTCTGTATCAAATTGAAAAGGGCCTTAGGTCCCATGGGGCTGAGGGATAGAGCTATCTTGCTTGCAGTTGCAGATCATCTCAGTTCCTTGAGATGGGCATTGTCCATCAACATCTTCTTGTTAGTTGTCCTGGGTGAGTCAAATGTACTTGAGAATATGTGTTTCAACTCTGCTGAGATTCAAGGCTCAAATGGCACAGGGACAGACCAAAGATTTAAGTCTCTAGGATATATATTTAACAAGTATTGTGCTAGTTATAGGTTCAAATAAAAGGGGTAGAAAAGCCATGTGTAGAGAAACTATAAATGAGTCAAAGTCTATTAAACTGAGGAGCATAAATTCCAGAGTAAGGCATACTGAGAGGATGCCAAATTCCTGAGCTTGTCTGCACTGCTTACAGTGTCTGGGTGTATAGAACCCTCAGGAAATCCACTGACTGAGACACTGATTACAGTGGCAGTCAAATAAATTCTGTTGAAATGTGCCTAAGAGTAACTTCTGGAAGGACCTGCTGACTCATATTGAAATCTCTTAGCCATAAAATCTTATTTGTAGTTAATATTCCCCCCATTTGACCAAGGTCTCTTTCATGGTGTATATGGGAATGGCCTGTAATTTCTATGTGACTTTTCTGTAACCTAAAGCTTCTTTGAATATAAAATGGAAAAAATAAGACACTGGGGGAATAGAAGGAAGAAATTGTCACTTACATACAAAACAACAAATCTTACTGTGATGATAGGCAAAATGTCTAAACAAATTTTATATTATTTCAATTTTTAAAATATTTTGAATTTTATATTTTATTTTTTTAATTATTATTTCATTTTCTTACTAAGTTATACAGTAATTTTTTTGCTTCATTTTCAAACAGGTTTTGGATCACAGAAAGGTAACAGCAGTGGTGGGAGAGGATCATTGGTGTGGGGTGTCACTGATGTGGGGTCACATGGGAAGGGGTTCACCTGGGACATGCCTCTAAAACATATGAATATGTTCAATTATTCATGTGACATTGTCTCAGTGGGTAGAGATTCACATGGTAACCTAAAGAATATTGAATTCACATCCTAGGGAGTTCTGCTATATTCTCGAATAGGACAGCAAGAATCCCAAAAGTGCAAGGGTAATGTCTAGGGAAGGAAGACAGACCATTATGCCAGAACCTTGTAATTGATGATTGTTCTTCTGAACCTTTTCATGTGAAATTGAAACTTAGCCTAGTATTATATACTACCTAAAGGTACCTCCTGAAGGCCTCCTTGTTGCTCAAATGTGGCCTCTCTAAGCCTAACTCAGCATATAAACACACTACCTTCCCCCTGGCATGGGACATTACTCCCAGGAATGAGCCTCCATGACCCTGAGAAATTATTACCAAGCACCAACTAGCAATGCATTTAGAAAAAGACCTTGACCAAAGGGAGAAATGGCAAATACAAATGAGTTTTTTTGGCTGAGAGATTGCAAAGTGAGTCAGGAGGTCATTCCAGAAGTTATGCTTATGCAAGTCTCAGCAGGAGCTCATTGAGTGTCACAGTATACACGGCTTCAAACAGCTTGATTCCTGAGGCCTCTAGAGAAATTCAGAATCTATAAACTGGGTAGACAGCTATTTGGCACTCTTTCAGGGGACCTTACTTTGGAATTTATGCTCCTCAGTGTAACAGAGTGAGACTCATTTATAGGTTCTCTACACATGACTCTAATATTTTTTTTATTTGAACCCATAATTAGCACTATACTTGATAAATATATGACCCAGAGACTTAAATCTTTTGTCCATCTATGTGCCAGGTGAGCCATGAACAAAGTTGAAACACCTACTCTCAGTTCATTGAATTCGACCGGACAACTAACAAGGAGATGATGATGGGCAATGACCACCCTAAGAAACCTAGAGGGTTTACAAGTGCAAGCAAGAAAGTCCCATCCAGCAGCCCCATGGAATTGAAGCCTCCTCTAAATTAGAGATGGAGTTGGCATCACCATCCCAGAATCCATAGTACTTTTAAATTAACTATGGATTGAAGTATACTTACTGGTATTCCACTATAGACTTATTATAATTCTAGCAATGGAAGAAATTATATCATTGATGTGGAGGCAGTGGCCACTGGATGGTCTAAGTGCAGGGAGAAGAAAAAACAAGTGAAATATGGGGGCATTTTCAGGACATGGGAATTGTCCTGAATAACATTAAAATGAGAAATACAAGCCATTACATATTTTGCCATAACTTACAAAATTGTGCAGAAGAGAGTAAACTTCAATGTAAGCTGTAATCAACACTTAGTGGCAATGCTTCATAATGTGTTCATCAATTGTAACAAATGTACCATACTACTGAAAAATGTTGTTAACGTGGGAAAATGTGGGAGAGGTTGGGAGTGGGACATATGGGATTCCCCTATATTTTTTACATAATATTTGTGTAATGTAAGTATCTTTAAAAAAAATAAAAAGTATATTTTAAAATTAGTTTAAGCATAAGAAGAGTCTGCGTAGATATGCGTAGAACCCCAGTGGGAATAGATCTAGCATTATGAATAAAGATTTTTACTGCCACTTTTTATTTTTATAAAAATTGAAATATCTAGCAAATATAATGGGGTATACTGGGTGGGAGATCCTCATAATGTTGGAAACTCTCTGGAATAATTTCACAATTTTTCTGTAGAGTAAGACTGTTCAAAAATCAAGGTCATTAAAAATTAAAAATGTGAGACTCTGGGGGAACATGACTGACGGGTTAAGCATATAAGATTTAGCTCTTATTAAAACAACAAAGAAAAAAACCAGAGCCTGCCGTGTGGACCTACTTTGGTGTACAGCAAACAGGGACACTTCTTACCAACTCCCAGAAGAGTGAGGGTCAAAGACATGTTGAAGCCAAAAACAAGTAATTGGAACACAGGGAACAGCAATGAAATAGAACAAGAAGAACCAAGTGTCAAAGAGAAAACTTAGCACACACACAAAAACAGCAATTAAATAAAACCTTAGAGTAAAGAGAGAAGCTAATGCACTGAATAAACCTATCAAGATAAAAGGATGACAAGACAGCAACAAAAAATTACAAGCCATACTAAGAAAGTGGAAGACATGGCCCAGTCCAATGAACAAACTAAAAACCCGGAAGAGGTGCAGAGCACGGAACAACTAATCAAAGCTGGCAAAACAAATATCATGGACCAACTTAATGAAGTGAAAGAACAGATAAAGGATATTAAGAAGACACTGGGAGAATATACTGAAGAAATTGTAAATGTACATAAAAAGATAATGGCTATCATGCTGATGAATGTCACAATCAAATAAATAAAAAGGACACTGGAAGTATGTAACAGCAGATTGGAACAGGCAGTGGAAAGATTTTGTGATGTGGAAAACACTACATCTGATATCAAACAGATGGTAGAATGGATGGATAAAAAAAATAGAACAAATCCATCAAGGACTTAGGGATTTAAATGACAACACAAAACACTGAAACATGTGTATTGTAGGCATCCCAAAGTGATAAGAGAAGGAAAAGGGAACAGAAAGAATGTTGAAGGAAATAATAGCTGTAAACATCACAACTCTATTGAAGAAGATGGACATATATGTCCAGAAAGCACAGCACACCCCAAACAGTATAAATCCCAACAGGCCTACTCTAAGACATATACTTGTCAAACTGTCCAATGTTAAAGACAAAGAGAAAATAATCAAGGCAGCAAGACAAAAGAGAACCATCACATACAAGGGAAGCTCAATAAGATTGAGTGCTTATTTCTCATCTGAAAACAAGCTTGACATAATCAAGCTACTAAAAGAAAAAAAAAACTTCCAGCCAATAATTCTCTAACCAGTAAAGTTGGCATTCAAAAATGAAGTACAGTGCAAATTATTCACAGATAAACAGAATTTAACAGAATATGCCAATAAGAAACCTGCACTTCAAGAAATACTAAAGTGTGTGCTGCAGGTTGAAAGGAAAAAACAGGAGTGAGAGAGTTGGAAGAGGGTGTAAGAACAACTAAAATACAAAAGACAATAAAAACAACATATGACATACATAAACCAAAAGAAATTATAGCTAATGTAAGTATTTCCTTTACAGTAATAATATTGAATGTTAGTGGATAAAACTCACAGGTCAAAAGACACAGATTAACAGAATGGATGAGGAAATATGAACCATCTATATGCTGTCTAGAAGAAAGCCACCTCATACCCAGCAATTCAAGATGTCTAAAAGTGAATGGCTGGAAAAAAAATTCACAAGCAAACAATAATCAAAAAAGTGTGGGCATAGCTATACTAATATTGGACAAAATAAACTTTAAATGCAAAACTACTGTAAGAGATAAAGATGGACATAATATATTAGTAAAATATGCAATCTTTCAAGGAGAAAGAGCAATCATTAACATTTATGCACCTAATAGGGGTACCTTAAAATAAATGAGGAAAACACTGGAAAAACCAATGGAGAAATAGATGTCTCTATAATTATAATGGGGTACCTTAACACACCATTATCACAAATAGACAGAACATCTCAACAGAGAATCAATAAAGAAACAAAGATTTTGAATAATACATTAGAGGATCTGGACCTAATAGACATATACAGAACACTAAACCCAAATACAGTAGGATATACAATCTTCTCAAGTGCACATGGATCATTCTCCAAGATAGACCACATGCAAGGCCACAGAAAAATTCTCAATGAAGTCAAAAGGATTGAAATTATAAAGAGTAATTTCTCTGACCAAAAAGGAATGAAGCTGGAAATCATTAAGAGCCAGAGAACCAGATTAGGCATACAGATATGGAAGTTAAAGAACACACTCTTATACAAACAGCGGGGCAAGGTGGAAATTTCAAAAAAAAATCAATAACTACCTTGGAATGAATGAAAATGACAACACAACATATCAAAACCTATGGAATGCAGCAAAAGGTGTACTGAGAGGGAAATTCATAGCCAGAAATGCATATATCAAAAAGGAAGAAAGCTAAAATCAAAGACTTAACTACACACTTGAGCAATTAGAAAAAGAACAACATACCAACCAGAAAGGAAGTAGAAAGAAGGAAATAACAAAGATTAGAGCAGAACTAAATAAAATAGAAAATTATAAAAGTACTAGAAAAAATGAATAAAACCAAAAGCTGGTTCTTCTAGAAGATCAATAAAATTGACAAATCCTTAGCAAGACTAACAAAGGAAAAAAGAGAGAAGATTCACATACACAAAATAAGAGTTAGGAAGGGGATATCACCACTGACCACAAAGAAATACAGTATCAAAAGAGGATATTTTGAAAAATTACATGCCAATAGAAGGGTAATTTAGAGGAAATGGAAAAATTTTAGAAACACACTAGCAGCTTACATTGATGAAGGAACAAATTGATGAACTAAACAGACCAATCACAGGTATAGAGATAGAATCTGTCATCGAACAATCCTAACTAAAAAGAGCCCAGGTCTAGATGATTTCACAAGTGAATTCTACCAAATGGGCCATAAAGAATTACCACCATTCCTGCCTAATCTCTTCCAAAAAGCAGAAGTAGAAGGAAAACTGCCTAACTCTTTCTATGAGGCCAACACTACCCTAATACCAAAGCCAACAAAGATGCCAAAAGAAAGAAAAATTAAAGACCAATCTGTCTAATGAACCTAGATGTTAAAATCTTCAACAAAATGCTTGCTAATCATTTTCAACAACACATTGAATGAATTATACACCACGACCAAATGGAGTTCACCTGGGTATGCAAGGATGGTTCCACATAAGATAATCAATCAATGTAATACACCACATAAACAGATCAAAAGAAAAATTTCACATGATTATCTCTAGAGATGCAGGAAAAACATTCAACAAACTACAACATCCTTTCCTGATAAAAACACTGCAAATGATAAGAATAGAAGAAAACTTTCTGAATATGATAAAGGGCATATATGAGAAACCCACAGCTAACATCACATAAAGAGGTGAAATCCTAAAAGCTTTCCATTTATAATCGGGAACAAGACAAGGGTGCCCACTATCATCACTCCTATGTAGCATTGTGTTAGAGGTACTTGCTCGAGCACTGAGGAAAGAAAAATAATATAAAAGGTATCCAAATTGAAAGGAGGAAGTAAAAATTTCAATCTTTGCAGATGACATGATCCTATACATAAAAAGCCCTGAGAAATCTACAGCAAAGCTTCTAGAACTTATAAATGAGTTCTGTAAAGTCACAGGTTATAAGATCAATGTACAAAAATCAGTAGAATTTCTGTACAACAATAATGAACAATCTGAGGAAATCAAGAAAAAAATACCATTTATAATAGTAACTAAAAACAAACAAACAAACAAATACCTAGGAATTAATTTAACTAAAGGTGTATATGACTTATACACAGAGAATTACACAGCCCTGTGAAAGGAAATCAAAGAAGATTTAAATAAATGTAGGAATATTCCCTGTTCATGGATATGAAGACTAAACATCATTAAGATGTCTATCCAAACCAAAATAATCCTCAGATTTAATGCAATCCTAATAAAATGAACATAGCATTTGTTACTGAATTGGAAAAACTAACTATGAAATTTATTTGTAAATGCTAGAGGCCCTGAATAACCAAAGACTTATTGAAAAATAAAAACAAAATTGGAGGATTCACACTTTCTGACTTTAAAGCATACTACACAGCTAGAGTGGTCAAAACTGCATGGTATTGGCACAAGGGTAGACATATGTCCAAGGGGACTGAATTGAGAGCTCTGATAGAGATCCTTGCATTTATAATCATCTGGTATTCAGCAAGGCCACCAAGCTCTTTCAACTGGGATTGAATGGTCTCTTCAACAAATGGTGCTTGAAGAATGGGATATCCATATCCAAAAGAATGAGAGAGGAGCACCATCTCACACCTTATAGAAAAATCAACTCAAGAGGGATTAAATATCTAAATATAAGAGTCAAGACCTTAAAGACCTTGGAAGATAACACAGCAAACCATATAAAAGACATTGAAATAGGAAATGGCTTTATGAACTTCCCAGCAAAAGCACAAACAGCAAAAGAAAAAATAGGTAAATGGGACCTCCTCAAAATTAAAACCTTTTCCAAATTAAAGGAGTTTGTCAAGAAAGTGAAAAGACAGCCTACTTAGTGGGAGAAAATATTTGGTAATCAAATATCTGATAAAAGACTAAAAACCAGCACATATAAAGGAATCTTATATCTTGAAAATAAAAAGACCGACAGCCCATTTAAAAAATGGGCAAGTGATTTGAACAGACACTTCTCCAAAGAAGAAATACAAATGGCTAAAAAGTAAATGAAAAGATGTTCAACATCATTAGCTATTAGGGGAATGCAAATCAAAACAACAATGAGATACCATCTTACACTCATTAGACAGGTGGCCACTAATAAAACAGAGAACTACAAGTGTTGGAGAGGATGTGGAGGAATGGGAACCCTCGTCCACTGCTGATGGGAATGTAGAATGTCCAGCCATTGTGAAGCACAGTTTGGCAGTTCCTTCAAAAACTAACATTAGATCTTACATAAGACCCAGAAATGAAATTGCTGGCTTTATACCCGGAAGAACTGAAAGCCAGGATACGAACAGATATATGCACACCAATTTTCTTAGTGGCATTATTCACTATTGCTAAAAGTTGGAATCAACCCAACTGCCCATCAACAGATGAATGGATAAACAAAATGTGGTAGATACATACAATGGACTATTACTCAGCTGTAAGAAGGAGGACAGTACTAACACAGGATAACATGGATGAAACTTGAAGACCTTATGTTGAATGAAGAAAGCAAAGCACTGAAGGCCAAATATTATGTGACTTCTCTGATATTAATTAAGCAAATCCAGCTCACTCAGAGAGCTATTGTCTCGAAGATATTTTTACAGGAAATAGGAAAGGCGAAGAAGTTTGTGAGCCAATGCCTATATGGGCATCATCTATAACAAGGTGAAAGTGAGTAGTTGTGCAGTGAAGAGATATGACAAGGGTGAAGGGATACTATTTGATTAGGCGGTGCAAGCTTGACAAGGGGTAGGGTGAAGAGGTTGGTATGTGTGGTCCCAGGAACTGGGAGGAGTTTGGAGGAAGAAATAGGTGAACACTGGGGATAGGTGGGTACTTGGGTGAACTACAGTGTTGAAAAACTCTTTTGGCAATATGACAAGGAAACATTACTGGTTTAGGGTGTTGAATGGGGGATATTTGGGACAGGGAGCACCTGCAACAGTTTTCTAGAGAAAGTGTGAGTGATCATTTTGTCATAGTGTGCTGTATCATGGGGGGAGACCCAAATAATGAGTGGGAAAGAGTTGAACTCCTATGCTGGGGAGGCTTGACATTCTCTCAAACAGAGGGGAGATGTTTCTCAAGAGCATGAGCAGTTCCTAATAGGGGAGGATAGACTAATGTGTCCAGTCCTCAGAGTTATTGCAAATATCTATGAATCTTGTCCTTTAAGGAGTGAAGCCTGGCTGTCACCATGGGCCCCAAGGGGAAGGAGCAGGAGAAATAGAAGAGATTGAAGAGGGGGTTTATGGGGGGAAGTGTTTGGCATGATCGTGCAATGATGGATACAGGCCATGTCAAATATCATAAAAAACTTTTTAAAGTGTATGGTCTAAAATGTAAACCAGAATGTAAACCATTGGCCATGGTTAGTACCTATGTTTCAATATTTATATATCAATTGTAAAAATTGTACCATCCACATGTAAAAACATTATTAACAGAGAAGGGAGAAAAGGGGGAGGATGTTTGTTATATGGAGTCCCCTTTATTCTGTATGTAACCTTACGAAGACCAAAAACTTCTTTGAAAACAGTGAAAAAATTGTAAGACACTGGGTAAGAAATGGAAAAATTACCACTGTACATACAGGACAGCTGGTATAACAGTGATGAAAGGCAAAACATCAAAAAAATAATTTATTTTAATTTTTTCAATGTTTTCATTTTTTGTTAAACCCCAATTTTTTTTTTACTTTATTTTAATTTTAGTTTCCCTAAATTATTATGTATTTTATTTCTTCTGTTCAAACCTATCATTATTATTTCCTTTTCCTATTAATCAAATTTGGCAATATTCTTGCATTCATTTTTGAAGAGGTTTTGGATCACAGAAGGGTTATGACTATAGCAGGGGAGGTTCAATTGGATGGGGTTTCAGTGATGGGAGATACATGGGGTGAAGTTCACCTGGGCAAACATAAAAGTATATAAATATGTTCAAATGTTCATGGGACATTGTCACAGTTGGTAGAGATACATAAAACTGAAAGATTATTGAATTCCCATCCTAGGGAGCTATGCCACATTCTCTAATTGAACAGCAACAATTCCACAAGTACAGGGCCAATGACTAGGGAAGAAAGATGATCCAATGATGGGCCCTTGATATTCATGACTATGCTTATGAGTCTTTTGCTCTTGAATTTCCATCATAGCCTAGTGTTGTACAGTGC